>PTEX01000017.1:1724187-1752751 GCA_003342815.1 Eudromia elegans
GGGAGGGAGAAAAGAATAACAAACAGGCCTTTTCCATGCTGGAGAGAAGCAGCCAGTCCTCAGCCATGGCTCTACCACGTGGCCAGCACAGGGCCCAGCCCCTAGTGCAAGGAAGCACCACAGTGCAGTTTGGCCGTCTTGCTGACAGCGTCAGGGCCTTCTCAAATTCATCCTTCCTTCAGGCCCTGCTGATGGTCCCTCAGAGGCCTCTAGCACAGCACCCTTGCAGCCTGGGCTTGCAACTGTGGCTGAAGAGCACGAGGCTTTGCATGACTGCTGCTCTGGGGAGCTGCTCCCAAGGCAGGGACCCTCTGCCCTAGATCCAGTCAACCCACGCGCCTGTGGTTTCTTTCCTCTGCTTTAGATCTGGCCCTGCTGCAGCCCGACTCACTTGGCAAAGTTGGCAAGGTTCTGGGTGACCTTGGCAATAAGGGTCAAAGTGCGTGCAGTGCGGTCATCCGGGTACTCCTGGAGGAGACTGAAGAGAGAAGGGGACATGATGGCTGGACAGAGGAATCGGAGGAATAAGGAGGCACTGATGAGACGCTCACTGATGTCAGGACGGCCACGATTACTGCATTCTTGTCTCCATGAAGCAAAAACTTCTTTGAGCTCCCTTGGGAAGACACTGAAATAACAGAAGGTTCAGAGACAGTAAATTCAATGCCAGGAGGCTCAAGCTGTCACACAGCAGCAGCTCAACATGGCACGAATCAGCCACAGGTACCAAGGTAGACCCTCGCCCTGTTGAGCCACCACAGCCCTATTGCTTGTACCAGTCATGGGTTCTTGCCCTTATTTTGCAGAGCTCCCTTAGAAGGAGACTCAAACCACATGGGCGAAGGATCTGAGCCCCTGCCTGGGGCACTGGCACAGACAGTGGCAGGTCATGGGCACAGTTTGGAGGGAGGGCGTTGCAAATTCTAACACTCTTACTGCAGCATTTGAGTCAAATGCCACCAGGACTGGGCTAACGGCAGAACCCCAGCAGAGCTATTCCCAACAGTAACATTGCACAGGATTCAGCCTGGCTTTCCTCAATTCCAGAATTCCCGTGGGGCAAACAACTCCAGCTGCAGCCTGGCCCTTATCACTAGACACCTTGCTGCCTGTTTCTCCTCGGGCCTTCCCCAGCTCCCCGTTCCCACCTCATCCTGTTCCCGCTATTATGTGTTCAGCTGGGTACACCCACACGCAGCCAGGCTGACGGCGGCTCCCGCTGCACGTGGCCACTGCTCCGCCAGGTCTTTGGGACAAGCCCCAGCGGCTGCCCTGGTTGCCCCGCAGCCTCCTGTTTACCCACCAACTGGGAGTAGGGCAGCAGGCTGAGGAGGGGCAGACTCCGATTTGGGCCACAAGTCACCTTAGCAAAGGGCCATTTCAGAGGAGAGTTTCTCTGTTTTGCTGAGATAAGCAGAGCAGTGTGAACAGGCTTGTAGCAAACCTGACCCCTTCTCTGGGTCTGACTGTCCTGGGGCTGAGTCTCACGCAAGGCCAAAAGAGAAGAGCGCCCAAGTCACACTCTAGAGATGGCATCCTGGTCCTGCACTGAACAACCCACTGCCAAAATGCTGCCATGCAGCAGCAAGAACAAAACAGGTGGCTTTAAAATGAGAGAACAACTGAAGAGAACAACCCAACTCTGCCAGCCATGGGACCTTCCTGCTGGTGTCAGCACTCCTGTTCTGTGGCCTCCCTTCCCAGGCTACAGATGCTCCTTTGCAAGGACAACAAGCTCTTCCTCTGCACCACTGCAGAGTCCGGGAACTGCTGAGTTTCCTCCTCCATCACAGGCATGTCAGCCAAATGTCCGTGGCCTCTAGTTCTGTCACCACTGTGTGAGCTAGCAGAGTACAAGCCTGGAGAGCTGCCAGGCTGCGTGGGCTGCCCCTGCCCTGCCACAGCGCACACAGCCCCCGTGCCAGGCTTACCTGAGCTGCTGCCTGGCCATGGCACCGGCCCGCGGCTGGGCTTGGGGCACTGCAGGCAGCCGCGGCCGTCTGAGGCCTCCGCGGCCGCCCTGCGGGCCGAGGCAGCCCATCTGCAGGGAGCACGCAGGGCGAGCACGCGGGGCAGCGTGCACGGGGCCTCTCGCCGCTCCGCATTGCCCAGCACTCGCCGTTCCGGGCCTACGGGACGAGTCTCCATGGAAGTGCTTGGCAAATGCTCCTGCTCAGGGTTGGCTTCACGCTTGCACACTCAGGGGCTTTTTCCCTGCATTGTAAGTAACACTAGCCAGTTTCTTTGGCTGGAAAAGCCCTCCTCTGTCTTTGGCGTGATCCAAACAACTGGACAAAGTCCTTTTACTTTATGGTATTTGCCCAGAAATGCTAGAATCCTTTGAGCAATTTGAGGCTTGAATGATCTGGACAGGTTGCACAGTTACTGAAAAGTAAACCCCAGAAAATTATCCACTGGGAGCATGCAGCCCATGAAGGCCCGCTCACTATTGCAGGCCCAAATGACTATAAAAGTTTAATTGTGTAACAGTAGATAGAATTCAGTTACTGGCTTTATGTGACAAATGGGTCCATAATTCATTACCCAACTTTCCAGTAACGAGCTTCCACAAGCTGAAATTCTGCTTACACTGAAACTCTCCAGATGTCCAAGTTATGTCATAATTATAACAATTTTCAGTTATTGTAACCCTCTTTCGTCTCTCTGCCTCTGCAGTAGATGAGCATGCCCACTCGGGCTCTCTATTTAAAGCAAGATCATTAGCCATCACGATACCTTGGCCAATCCCACACACTCATCATCAGCCCAATTAATCCCCAAGAACCACTGAGCACAACGGATGGAGAGAGAAACGCTCCCAGCGCAGCAGCTCCATTATCTTGGCCTTGCTGCTAAGGGAAGAGAGCGCTGGAGGAAGAAACTTTCCACGCAGTCTTGACTTTCCTTGGGTCACTTTTCAAGCCTATTTTTAGACTGACCTTTTAGTTCTGCTTTGGTTATTTTTAGAAGGAAACTAATTCAAACAATTATAACCCAGTGGTGACTAAAAACAGTGAAAATCTTCTGGGAAAGCAGGTAAGTGCAGTTCCTGAATCAGAGAATTATTAATTGGCCCAAGATAAGGTATATGCTACTTGCAGAGAAATCTGCCCTTTTTTCTTATTTGTGGTAGATAAATTGAAGTCTGAGTGAGACTTTAGCTGCTGGTTTTCTCCCTGAGCAATTCTCTTCCTTCCTGAGCTTCCAGGAGAGCATATGGAGTATCCTAGATTACATACAGGGATTTTTCAGAGCCTCAATATAGCAGCTGCAGTGAGAAGAAGTCTTTATCATCAAAGACTTCCTCCAGAATTATTCCAAGTTGATGTTTTGCAACAATGATTTTGTTACAAAATACATGAATAGAAACTAAGCCTAGAGTTTTAAGCACAAAGTCTACAAGTCTGGCGCGTTTAGTCCTCACACAGGGCCACAAACCCTTTTCTTCTCTTTCAGGTTATCATTGGAGGCAGCATCTGTAACAGACCTATGGACTCCTGGCTCCCAGTCCCATGTTAGCAAGAGAGCAAGAAACATTGTGAGCACAATGGGGCTTGACAGCCACCTCCGCAACAGGAAGAGGTAACTACCTGAGTGCAGCTAATTCTGCTTATTCCAGCCTGGCCCAGCTAACTGCAAGAACCTTTATGTACCCTCTGAACACAAACAACTGGAAACTGCCTCACACTGCCCAGCAGACCCTGTGCCAGTGGAACAGTGAACTCCCCTCTCTGCCCCTGCAAGGTGCCCTGTGGGCTGGGAACAAGAGCTTAGCCCAAAGCGATGCCTGGCACCCAGTGCGACAGCAAGCGGAGTCCATGAGCAGCGCTGGTGGCATCGCCAGGCCGGTGCTCCCTGCTCTGCGGCACGGCTGCTTCTGCAGCGGCTGAAGCACGCGGAGAGAAGTGGCAGCTGCAGGATACTGACCAGTAGGAGTTGATGATTTTGCAGAAGGCAAGCTCGCAGCACATTTTCAGGTTGCCCTGGTGTTCAGGAAGGTCTGAAGATGAACACTTACTGGGATCCACCTCACAGTTTTCATCTGATTCATATAGAGCCTTGATAAACTCCCCTGTAAAACAGACAGTCAGTGATGGATTTTGGAGACACTAGAGAAACACCTGCAAGCAAGACAGTTTGCGAGCCCAGCGCACAAGGAGTTAGCCCAACCCATCACACTGAATTAACCAAGTTGGGAGTAGGAGAGTACTGGGAGGTGGCTCCCATGGAGGACATGCCCCCAGCCTTGTGCGGATCCTGCTGCGGGGAGCAGCCCATCTGCCTGCCACACTTCGCACAACACTAGAGCCAGCCCTGCAGAAAGGCACCCAAACTGGTGATGAGCAAGTTTGATCCCTCTTCCCCAGCTGGCAGTTCTGTCTACATGGCTGTGGGCAATTCCCTCAGAATTATTGTGCCAAAAGCCTGCTCTGCTTAGCCTGTCCTGCTCCCCACAGATCATACCAATTTCAGACACGTTCCCTTGGGCTTCTCCAACAGAATGTTGGCAAGTTGTGTAATTATTTGTAAGATGTCCTGCTATGGCAGACTCTGCTTATTACAGCACTCTGGCAGTGATAAGCCAATGTGATTCACAGGAGAAATAGTTAATTAAAGGAAAGAAAGAATTTTCTTGGTTTATTTTGAGCAGAGCATCACACAAAATTGGATTAAAATATTTCTGCACGTATCCCTGCACTCCGGCGGGCTGGCTGGCTGTTCCTCGCCCTCCCGGAGTGGCGGGAGCAGCAGTCCTGCACTGCAGCGTCTCGTCCCCATGTCGCCGCTGCCTGGAGTCCTATGGGAATTAGCAGGTAGGATCCAGCTGCTTCTGCAAGTGCTGGGGGACACGGCCAGGCTGCTGGGCAAGGGTGGACAGGGCCCCTCAGGAAGGTGCCCAGAGTGGCGGTGTTCCATCCCCAAGGGATGCGCTGCTTCCCAGGGCTGCAGGGGGACCCGCAGGTCGGGTGCTGCTCTGGGGAAGGTTTCCATTTGTTGTCTCCTAGTTCCCATTGGTTTGCCTCTCTTCTCCTGCCCTCCTGCTTCTGCCCGCTCCAGCCTGTATTGGCCCCTTCTGTTGCCAAAACAGATTCAGGACCAGAGAGCCCATCCAAGCAACTGCAGCTCTGCCAGGGAGTCTGGGAGCTTCTTTGCTTGCCTGCGGTTACATCCTGCCCTATTCCTCGCTTGTGCGGCGCAGTTTAAAGGAAAGCACCTCGCTGCACTGGGTTGCCTTGTGACATAAAGATGAATCATTTCACTGATAAAAGGTCTACCCAGAATCAGTGTCCCTAACAGCAAGCAGGAACCACAGGCTCCTCCTACACTAGATGCAGCCACTGTGGCAGCATTTGCATTGAGCCCTGGAAGGAGGGTATTATGACATTTTCTTCTTTCACTAATCTCCTGGCTTTTTGGAAATTTAGTGAGATAATCTAGTTACAGACTTGCCTTCAAACAGAAAGCATTACAAGGCAGAAACGCATTAATACCCCTTTTTCTCATTGCACAGGGTCCTTTTGTTTGACTGGCTCAATGATTTCCCATTTCTCAACTTCATTGCTATATTAAAAAAATATTTATTTATTTGCCGCTTCGTAAAATTACACAAATCCATTAGAAGGTATCCAACATACTGAAAAATTAACATCTTGACAGAGATGCAGCTCATCCTCCTTTGAGGATGTGCAGCCAGTCCAGCTGCTTTGGACATAAGGCTTCAGAGAGCCCCTCCTCGTCCCTGTCTTGCCTTGGCTCTCACAGCAGCTCCTTCTTGACCTACCCCGAAGCAGACGCTCTTAATTATTTTCATTTGCATCAGGAGAAATATTTTTGGACCCCTGAGCGTAGCCAGCCCTTTAAAAAAACCACCAGGAGGGTTCCTGATGTGAACTGGGAAGCAGCTCTCATCACTGTAATTTGGGAGATCTCATCTGACTCGATAGCAGGGCACGTAACCAAGGGGGGAAGCCTCTGCGCGTGGGAGTGCAATCAGGGAAAGGATTCAATCAGGCCTCGCGACACTGCCAGCACGGAGACATGCGCTCGGCAGGCAGCAGAATGCCTTCAAACCCCACTTTGCTGTCTCCCCTGAGGCAGGCTGAAGCCGTGGCCGCACACACACGCCGCCGCGGGAGCCTCTGCTGGCACCGCCCAGCGGCGCGGCCTCTTGCGGCCCACGCCCTCCTGGCCCCTTCCAGGACACCCGCCCTCGCTTCAGGCAAACTGCATCTGTCTTTAGGCTGCTGGTGAGCGCCAGGAAACCCTCAGGCAGGTCAGTGCTGGTGCCTCCGGCGCAGTGACAGCATCAGTGCTCTGCTGAGGGCTCCTCCTCGGAGGAGAGCACAGGGAAACTTGCCGGGGGTTATCACCCATCGCCCACGGGCCCCAGAGATCATCCAGGCGCAGCCCCTGCTCAAGCAGGACCACCCAGAGCATGTATCCAAGAACTGCATTCAGTGTCTGTGCCCTGTGTCTGTACCTACCTAAGGCATCTTGCAAGTACTTCTGCCCCACCAGCTTCAGGTACTCTTCAATTGCTTTGGTGGCCAGTGTATTCTCCCTGAAAATGAGATGCTCATTCTCACCACAGCGATCAACTTCAGACATCATCAGGTCAGTCAAGAAATCCTGGAAAGTAAAGTCCATGGTGGGTCAGCACGCACTGACACGCGCTTAGTGCAGCAGAGCAGAGCGCACAGCCCTGCTCCAGAGAGGTCCCAGCAAGAAAGGTGGGTGCTGCTGGTGACCATCAGTGTGTGCGGCGCGTTACATGTGTGTGCATTACACACGTGTGTGTGCCACATCACATGCATTACTACCAGCCTGGCTTTTCTTCTCACAGAGAAATAAGTAGAGAAATAAATGTCCGGAGAAGTCACAGCTTTTATATCCAAATATGTCACTCATTCCAGTCCCACCACATTAGCACCTCCACCTGTCTCAGTTTTAGGTAGGTCACATCTCAGCCTCCATCCACATTTTGTGGCCAGGCTTCACCCACTGTTAAGTGGTGGCATTTGGTATCTAACTTCACTGGTTGCAAGTCAGCCACATACTTCTATGTCACGAGCTGTGCCCCACAGTTAGTGCCTGAGAGTCAAGCCAGTAATATGCACCAAGATGCTCAAATGTCTCATTTACTTAGTATACATGAAAATAAACAGTGCTGCTATAGTTCCATCTTGGGCACATTTTTGGTGTGATATGCATGGAATCAAATACCATGCAATTTTATCATCATCTGTGCTGCACAGTAATGGAGCTGGTAAGTAGGAGCAAAATGCACACTGACAGCTGCCCTGTGCATCAGTTTGGGCTCTTTGAATTGTAAATTTTAACATAAAATCCTCAGTTAAGACAGAGCTCCATGCCTGCCTCGGTGAGCGCATTGACTGAGCGGCAGTCACGTACTCTGGTTCACCCCACGCATTCTGCCCCAAGTCCACCACATGCTGTAGTATTTACTGTGGTGTAGCTTGCGTTAACACAGGACCATGCAGTTTTCCAGTGCTAATATATATTCAGCTCCTGTTCTCTGCCCAAATGGGAAAAATCAAGGACGAACCTCCGCTCAGCTCACGGCTGTGCTGACACTGAGGAGTCGACCTCCTCCTGCTCGGCACCGCTCACCTGGATGGCAGAGGACGCTGGGATGCTGCTGCTGTGTAAACGATGCACGTTATAGCTCTGACTGCTTCTTCATGCAGGAAACACATTTAAATTTCCTTATATAACCACAGGCACTGTTTTTAAACTGCCTTCCTCTAAAACAAAATAATCAGTTTGGTAATAACCCTTCATTAAGGGTTATCTCGTTATCTGTCATGACGGTGTCGCATGCGACGCATTTGGGGCACAGACTGGAGACGTGTCCAGGGCTTCAGCTCTGAGCTACTCGGGCAGGGCCGGCCACCTGAGGCGCCCCGGCCACGAGTCCAGGGCTGCCATCCAGCCTGGGGCACGCAGGGCACGCGGGTGCCAGCAGTGGCCTGGGAGAGCTGCAAGAGAGGCGCCTGTGTGTGTCTGCGGTGGCGCTGCTTCTCGCAGGGACACCCCTTAGCACCTCACCAGGGTTTAAGGAGGGCTCCAGCGGGAGTGCAGCCTGTGCAACGGTGCCTCCTCCTGGGCTCATGGCCCATTTCCTGCCCACACCACTCACTGCTGAACACTGCTGAAGCCCTTCAGCTCCTGCTTCTCTTCCAGACAAGCTCTTTCCAGACAAGGAAAATCCCAGCTGCAGTCACGTATGTTTTAGGTCTAGCAAAGGGGGGAATCTCTCTGTGGTGCCAAGCAATCCTGTTCACCTCATAAGGACTGGCAGCAGTAACAGCCCACTCACGGCCCGCTCTGCTTGTCTTTGTTAGCAAGACTATATATTTATTTAACTATATTCAGCGGCATGGACAGCAGGCTCCACGTAGGCCTGTTTTAGTATCCACCTTCACCCTTCCCAGCACCGCGTGCCGAGGCCAGGCTGGCACAGTGGAGGCTGCGCTTTTGTTCCGCTCAGCAACGAGGCTGGCTGTTGAGCAAGCACCACAAACGCGCAGTTCTGTGCCCAGAGTGCTGAACCCTGCACTGCACACGTGCTACAAAGCCGGCGCTCCCCCACAAGCGGATGAACACAGGGAGCGGGAGGCATCCGGGGATTCAAATCTCTCCTCCTCTAGGGATCAGACCTGCAGTGAAAGGAGCCACGACACAACCATACAGTTCCAAACACTGCCAGGGCACAGGACAAATTAAGTCCTAACAATTGTTCAGTTCTGTTTAAAGACAAAACCGAGTGTAAGAAAGCAGCAGTCACAGAGAGCAGGTGGGAACGTGCGGAGCCGGGCCTGAGGAGGTCACAAATGGACTGAGAAGCCGACTCTCCGCCAGGCCTCGGAGACCATGCACAGACCGGGCACAAGGCGGCTCCTCCTCGGGCAACCTGAGCTGGCCCGTGCAGCCCGCGCTCGCTGCCATCCTCGGGCCAGGGCGGCCGGGGCACCCGGAGAGGAGCTGGGGCCCCGTCTTCCCAGCCGTGCGGGGCTGCAGCGCCCTGGCCTCGTGCCAGGCTCCAGCCCTGTCCTTCCCCAGCTCCCTCAGCCCCGCGGTGGGACCTCATGGTGCTACGACCCCCCAGACGGGTCCCCTCCTGTCGCTGCTCATGTCTACAGCCAGGTGAGCCCTTCCCTTGAGGCCTCCAAGCCTGTGATCCTCCAGCACCATGGCGAAGGCAGGAACCCCTGCGCACTGACGCCCTGGCCTTCCCGCCGCTGCTCCCTCAGGATTTGCCCCAACTCTCAGCCAAGCTGGAAGGCAACTCCAAACCTCCATTAAACGCCCTTAGCCACTACCTGGGCACCTCCATCTTCATCTGCCAGGTCTCTCCCGGGCTCGTTCCACTCCCAAGCTGTGCTCGGGCTGACACAAGGTGCTGAGTCTCAATTAGCAGACGGTGACCTCGGCTTTGCTCGATTCTCTCTCCTGTCACTTCCCCGACACACTAATTATCTCCACACCACGGAGGCCTGGAGCTCCTCCTGGCCACGCGGTTGTCTTTTCCCCTCTTCAGAAGGGCCGTGGCCGGCAGCCGCCTTACTCGGGTCCCCGGCAGCACTGCCGGGACAGGGCCCAGCTCGGAGAGCACCGCCAGGGCAGGACACACAGGCAACGAGCCACCAGCTGCTGAACTGCAGGGGACAAGCTCCGGCCGTTTCTTCCAGCATCGCCACCCTTTCAATGATTTTATCCGATCTACAGAACCTCTCAGAATTCAGAATGAGGCAAATATCCATTTGTGTTTGACCTAACATGAAGCCAGACGAGATCCCTCTCCAACCCAGTTGTAGCCACTCTCCTGTCGGGGACATCTGTGGTGACCTGGTCCCCAGACGGGAGCTGCGCTCCCAAGGCGCCGGGGACAGCACCGCTCACACGTGTTACTGTTGGTGCCTGCGGAACCGGGCGCCAGAGCCGCAGCACCAGCGCGGCCCGATCTGGCTCTGCAGGAGGGAGGTCCAGCCCCCGTAGAGCACGTCCCTGGCCCCGCAAGGGCCATGTTCACATGTTGCCTCCTGGACACACGGCCATCTCCGTCTCAGGGTCTGCCCTGGCTCCACACCGACCAGCCGCATCAGCTCCGTGTCACACGCCCAGTACCTGCACCTCGAACGCGCCGGCAGCAGCGCTCAGGAGACGCAAACCAAATGCAAATCCTCGCCAAATGCCTCCGGGGGCCTCACTCACCCATGTACAAGGCTCTGAATAAAATGCAATAACTAAAGCCAATAAAACTCCTTGTTTCTGAGCAGCAGAGATCAGCAGGGGGTTGTTTTTAGTTAGGGCCCCTGGCAATGTAAGAAAATAAGATGCTTTATTTCATTATATCAGAGTCGAGAGGGGAAGGAGAAGGTCTGCAATAAAACTTAAGGGCGGTAGCAGAGTTCTCCAGGGTTGTTCCTCTGTTTATTTTAAGGATATTTGCTTGGGACTGGACACAGCTGGACCTGTGAAACTTCAGCCACTGCACCCATGCTAATAACGAGCATTTCATAAATAAACAAACCGGGACAGGGCAGCACGAGGCAGCGCTGGCCTCCAGGACCTCTTCCCACGCGCCAGGCGGGACCTCAGCGCCGCAGGGCCTGTCCGGGGCAGCCCCTGCACCTTCCGCACCCGCAGGAGTGTCGGTGCCATAGCCGGCCCCGTCCCGGCACATTCCCGAGCTGTGGACGTCCGGAGTGGGGATCCTCCCGCGCAGGGGCAGCGCTTGCCTGCTGGCAGCTCTCACACCGCTTCCCTCCGGCAGTTTTCCACAGCACAAGAGCCACCCTCAACCCGCAGCAGCCCGAGCAGGAGCACTCCCAGGCACAGGCCTCTCTGCGGACGCACGAGGAGCAGCAGCAGGAGCCTCGCCAGACGTGCAGGGTGCGCCCGGCCCCTGGGACGCAGCCCCGGCCGCACAGGGACCAGGCATGGCTGGACAGCCGGGGCGCAGCAGGGCCCGGCCCTGCCTTCCCAATGCACTGCCTTCCCGCGCCGAGGTTGTTGTTCCTCACATCCCGACTCACGGGCAGATTGACTTGGAAATAACGTTCTCCACGTCGCAAGCCTCATTAATAGGATTGACTTAACCATAAGAGGATTGAATTGATAAAGATAATAAGATTACTGCCTATTTCAAAAACTAGTCCAGAGTCCAGCAGGGCCCTTTATGCAGAGGTGAAAAGACGTTCTCAAGAGCTGTGAGGGCTGCAGGTGGGGGGGGGATGAGCATCAGGGACCACATTCACGTGGGTGCTCAGCACCAAGGAGCATGCCCGGTGCTGAGGCGGAAGAGGAACCCGGGGATCCCAAGTCCTTGGCGTTTACCCACCACGCAGCTCCTGCCCCCAGCACGGGACATTTCCTGCTGGGAGACCCCAGCGACGCTGCCTCCCGGGAGCCGGGGATCTCATCCTCCCACACCCAGCTTGGTCCAGACCTCCT
The DNA here is from genome assembly GCA_003342815.1 of Eudromia elegans. Lineage (NCBI taxonomy): Eukaryota > Metazoa > Chordata > Aves > Tinamiformes > Tinamidae > Eudromia > Eudromia elegans. The sequence continues at coordinate 1,735,666 of PTEX01000017.1, forward strand.
TGGGAGAGGAAGGTGGGGTGGCAAGGAGAGGGTTAACACAAGGGCTCTACAGCAGTGACCCTGTCCATGCAGAACAGCACGGACACGCCAAGCGCTCTGGAGGGACACGCTATGGGAAGGGCCGCCCTCAGCAGGCGAGGGACAGGCTGCAACTGCTGCTCCCGCAGCGTGCGTCAGCCGCAGCACTGAGCGCCCGGCCCCGAAGCTTTCTGTCCTCTCCGCTGGCCAACATTAACTCCTGCCCTAGGGAGGAGGAGGAGGAGAGGGGCTTTCTGTGCTCAGGGCCCTCCTAGACATGCAGTGAGCTCAACTGTCGCACCTATAAACCCTATCAGAGAGAAGGTCTCTGTGGTAAAACGGCGCGGCTGCTGCGAGGCCGGCACAGGCGCGGCGTCCCCCTTGCTGCCCCAGCGGCCAGGCCGCCGAGCCGAGCCGCGGCCTCCTGCACAGCGCGCCCAGCTCCTCTGCTCCACAGGCTGCTCCCCGTGCTCCAGCCGCTCTGCCCGGGCGCCCGCCTGGCTGGGCCGTCCGCGGGGGCTCCGCGCCGCTGCCGGGAGCCGCTCGCACGGGGAGGGGAGGTGCCTCCATCTGCTTGGGAGAAGCAAATCCTCGCAGCACAAACAAATCAGGACACATGTTTACCCTGCGCTCCACTCACAACACCATAAATATTTATTTCAAGTAAGCAGTCGCTTAGAGCAGGCTCTGTCAGATGCCAGGTTTGATCCAGCAGCCGCTTGGCCAAGGAAGTTTTTATACACATAAGGCCATGAGCTGAGCTCCAGAGGTTGAGAGGTAGCCCAGGAGCAAGGATAGACACAGCAAAAAGTCGGGAAGCAGCGAAGCAGCCACGGGGCTGGCTTTGGAACTAGGCGCCCACACAATCAGAACCACAACCAGACCACCAGGCCACGGCCAGCTGAGCGCTCGGGAATGGTCCCTGTGAAGGCCAAAGCACCAGACACCCACTCTGGTGCCTCGGAAAGGGTCAGGGAGGACAGAGACCCCCACGCAGCTCTCCCAGCCCCTGAGCTCTCGCGTTTCTTCCAGGGCTTTGAAGTCCTTCTCAAAAGCCGCTGTCTACCCAGGGACAGCGCAGACTGACCTGCCCATACGAGGCCACCTCTGCACCAGCAGCACCGCTGTTGAGGCGGGATTTGGACTGAAGAACCGCGTCCTCAGCACCCAAAGGTGCCTGTTCAGGCAGACCCACCCGCACGTCCATCTGCGCTCACACACGCAGGGCCTCGCTACGTGCAGACCAAAGGGAAACGGATCAAACTGCCTCCCTGGCAAAGCACCAAGGATGAGAGAGAGACCCTCTCTGCTGCTGCTGTTAAATCCCAGCGTGGCGCTGGGCAGCCCTGCTGCGCCCAGCAGGAGCAGGGGCCCAGCCAGCACGCACCACGAGTGCCACGGGCAGCTCGTGTCCCACAGCCTGTGCCTCAGGGCTCACACGGGCAGGGTGACACCTTCCCTCTGCCACGCGCCGCTCCTTTCACCTTCCCACTGCTCCGCTCCTTTCCCTGCTCTCCAGCTCTTCCACAGAGGAGGTACCACCCTGCTCCCATGCTCCAGTAATTCTTGCTGCTCTGACACTATCGGTGCCCTGCGCTAACGCTGATGGCAGATGACAGCCAGCGAGAGCAGAAGCTTCGTTTTAGGGGGTGTTTATCAAGCCTGTTTACTGTTTGCCATGTCCCCGGTGTGAAGTGTCTGAGATCTGATGCAGACACATGTCTAGAAACCTCCTTGCTGCCTCCTGCTCCTGCCCAGGCCTGGCAAGAGGAGGGGAGAGGCAGAGCAGTGACAGCAGCTCTCACATGAGCACACACACGAGGTCAGGGGGACACTTTTGCAACGGGACTGCGGTCAGCTCGGACAGGATCTTAAATGACATTTGTACTGGAGCAGGAGCGCGGGCACCAGCGTGGCCCCGGCGGCAGCTCTGGACAAGCAGGGCCACGTGACACGGCCGAAGGCAGAACCAGATTGGCAGCCAGCGCCACCGGCTGCGCTGAGGCCGCTGGCACAGCCAGCAACCAAGGGACGACCCAAGATATTCCCTGTCACATAAGTAACCTGGAGAACTGCCCATGAGCTGCTCCTGCTCCCTTGGAGGCAGCACAGCCAAGGGGACGAGGCCGGGCCCTGGCCGCAGCGCCCACAGTGCAATGCTCCCTCCTGCCACGGGCATGGCTCGGACAGAGCTATTTTCACCTCCCCTGGGATAGCCAAGCCCTGGCCTCGCAATCCACTCAGGAGCTTTGCCTGCCTTGAACCTGATAAAGAGGTCGAGTCTCTTCTCTGTTTGACAGATGGTCATTAAGTCTAATCCACCAAGGAGCCGTGCCGGGAGCGAGAGGAAGGCTGGCCTGGCCGTGCCTCATTGCCAGCGGGGAGCCCACGTCCCCTCAGCGCCAATCCAAGCCTTGGAGATCCTGCTCCTCCCCACTTCTGAATGTGGAGCTTAGCCCCAACCTCTGCCCCTCCTGCCTCCTCTTCCCAGGCCTGCTGGGGATTCCAGTCATGAAGGAGGCTTGGAGTGTCCCACAAAACTGAATTGTTAGCACAGCATTTTTACATTTTATCCCTGAAAACAGCTTTCTTGCATGATTTGCATTTGTGCCTGTTTATGAACACGTACATGTGTCTCTTTATGAAACAAATCTGGCCCTTTAGACTCCAAAAGTAGAGAAAAATGACTATGTTTGTATCTCCCTGGTCCCACCAACCTCTTTTCTAATTAAGCAGTTTGCACTGCATCTGCTACCAACTTGCTCACCACAAAAAGGAAAATTACAGTATAGTAATGACAGGAAGGCTTGAAACGAAACCAAGGTTGAGTCCATGTGCTGATTTCCAGCAATCTAAAACATTTGCCACAGACCTTTGCTTCCATCACCTCTAATGGGAGCGTGGAGCGACAAAAGGGTCCTACCTTGGCCTTGCCCGTGCTCTGCAGGATGTGAACCAGCGCAGACGCCATCTCCTCCTTGTTCTTCACGCTCAGCGAGGGCTCCAGCACCGAGCACAGCACCATGTAGTTGTTAGTGATGTACTCGGCAAACTCTTTGTACATCTCCATGGGCAGGATGCTCATACTCTGGTAGCGCGACTTGATGCGGATCATGGGCCCTGGGGATTTGCCCTTACTGGGGTTGGCGCTGACCACAGGGTACCATTTCTCCACGAACTGCCGGCCCGTGACTGAGCCGACGGGGATGTTCACTTGTCCGATGAAGTTGGTCTTATCTTTCTTTTTCTTCTTGTCAGTCTCTTTATATAAGTGCACCGTAATGTTTTTGAGTGATGGGAGGTTATTAAACTCAAAGTGCTCCCCCCAAAAGACATTATCAGTTTTCAATTTACAGGTAGTTCGTGCATAAAGAACGTCATCCAGGCATAACTCACACAAGTACTTCTTCTTAGCTGGAAGGTCCTTGGCTTCAATAATCCATAACTTTAACATATTCTCTACCCTTCTGCTGTTGTCCTAGAAAACAAAGATGCAAAGAAAAAAAGGTCAAGAGAAAAAGAAAACATAAACAACAAAACTGGGGATATGAGTTAATTATTTCGGATGTGCTAAATGAGCAGAGGCTTAGTTATACTTTATTTTAAGGAAATACTGGCTCTCAGGAATTTGCATAATAACACTACTTATGTTAATTCTCCAAATATCACTGTGCTCTCCATGTGTGCTGGTGCCAATTAATATAAGGAACAAGAAAGATAAATCCCCTCCAAATTATAAATGCACCATTTCCAACTCACTGCCAAGTGGGCCTCAAAAGAAACAGAAAAAAGTCTTCCCAATAATTAATGACTTTTACAAAACAAAAGCCACGTTACAGGTGTCATTGCTCTCCCTATCTCTCTCTGACTTCTTTTTCTGCAGCACTGGAGCGTATTTTCCTTACTGTAAAAGAACAGCAGTACACTGTACACCCAGGGATCGACTCATCCACAGCTGGAATGCAACCACCTCTTCCTTGGAAAGAAGCCTTTGCAAAAACTCACAAGATTTTGAGACTGAGACCAGAGCATCCATTTAAAACATCAAGAGGAACTGTAGGAAATAAACCAAGTCACACATGAGGACCTTCAAAATTCAGTTTGGAATAGAAATTTGGCTTTGGTATCATTTTAACACTGATGCAGCCAAGGATACTGTGGATGTTTAGCAAGTCCCCAGCGATGATGACCTCATCCTGGAAGAGCATCCAGGGGCATCTGCTGCAGGAGGGGCTGCCAGGCTCAGGCGCTTGCAGCCGAATCCCTCCCATGGATCCTGCAGTACTCAGCTCCGTTTGGAAGCCCATCACTGCAACAGCAACCAGGGGTTACTCTGCCTGCTTCGCTCAGGAGTCTGGACGGGAACGTTTTTGCTGGACATCCACAATGAGGTACTGTCGGTCTAGGAAGCGCGCGCAGGGAATTATATAACAACAGTAAAGGCTCAACAGAAATATCAAATCAGACACAGAGTTTATTGTCTAAGAAGTCAAACAAAGATGGAGAGCTAGCCAGCACTAAGAGCATGTTTCAAGAGGCCTTATTTCCATGGGAATTCTCTCTGCACATGGCATGTCAAACCCACATGGATATGGCCACCCCTTACCCAAGCCCAGGAGCTCTCGCAGGACAGGAGGGGGTCTGATCACCCAAACCTGACCAGACTCTTTCACATCGTGGCTACTGGGGCTGCTGTAAGCCTGACACAAGGCAATGGATCCAGCAGCTGAGCTTTGCATGCAGAAACACATGCGCAGAGGTACAAGTCCTGTCCACTCTGTTGTCCCCTTTCTGATACCAGAGAAACATGTGGCACTGACCTAGCAACAATAAACCTGGACACAGAGGGCTCCCTTACCAACCTGCCAGGCCTGGACTGAACTTGTGTGCACAGTTAGGCATTTCTGATGCCAGCAATGAACTCACAGGTTCCCATCATTTGCATTTTCCATGATCAGCAGAATCACTTGTTGATTGAGCTCATCAGCTGTGAAATCCTGCAGCTGATTAGCGCTGATCAATCTTTGTTAGCTAACCCCAATGTAGAGGGGAAGAGGCAGCTGTAGACTTTATTTTAGGCTGCACTTAGCCTTAGTGGATCATAAAAACACATATTGGATGTCCTGTGTTCTAGTGAAGAGAGGAATTTGTTTCTGCAGCTCCCAAAGGGCCTGATTTTGATGACTCAACCGTCTCTCTCAGAGGAGGGAAAGCTACATTGCAGAAGCAGAGTGCCCTGCCGTTCTGCAGAACTCACTTTGATGCTGCATCCGAGTTTCTCCAACTTGGAAATAGACAATGCAAGTACCAGCATCAGGAAAGGGGTTAGGTGAACTCCTCATTCAGTCTTGTAACTCTGCTGGCAGTTACCAGCCATCTGTCCCAGGGCTATTGGAAGGTGGAAAATCTTACATAAGTGACAAGTATCATTAGTAAGAGAGCAAGACTGGAGCTTTTTGAGATCTGATCATTTCACAGCAACAGCTGTAGGCAGCATGTGCTGCGAAAAGGGGGAAAGAATAATTAGCATTTTGCTGTAAATATAATTGTGGAAGAAAGCAGGACAGAGGAAAGGTGACCCACAATTACACTTAGTAAAAGGACAACATGTTCCCTGCTGTGAGTCTGCACTGGGCTTTAAAAACTAGTAACAAGGAACTGAACGTGAACGGAGGCGATGCCTCCAAGCCGCTACCTTATTTGGGTGCACGGCACGCCGCAAGTTTTCCATCCATTTATCTCGCTCCGCTGCAGAACGACAGGAGAAGCACTTACTTCCTGATGAAGTCGTCACCTACAGGGAAAGGAACAGGATTATATCTTGACCAGAACATGCGGACTGTGTTTTGGAGGAGCGGGAGAGAGCAGGGAAAAGCACTGGTGGATTCCCTGCCTTCCCTCCTCAGCCAACAGCTTTACCCAAGCATGAAGCTAAAGCACCTAAGGCTAATGGAAAGAGAGAGCAACTCCCCATGTCACAAAATTAACCACGGACGCAAACCCCAATCACTCACCCTCCTTCCCACCAGAAGACACTAGAATTGGGCCCTATGCACGAGACGCTTTAGATCACCAAGGTCACAAGAGAGTGCAAAGCCCAGGTGTGTTCCTGTAGCCCATGCGAGATGCCAGCTCTCGGGGAGCCCCCACGGGCGGCACAGGCTGAGCGGCATCTCCAGGACTCAGACAAAGCAGCGGCCACCAAACGTCCCCCGCTGTCCAGCACGCCAGGGACACTCCCTCGGCACTGGCTACTGAGCCAAGGTCTGTGAGGCCAAAATGATCTAAGGTCCTGCCCAGCCACAACTACATTAGAAGAGGCCTCTCACATACACATACTCCTCAAGGAAATATCTCCTTCCGGCCATGCAGGCGAGCTGCTGGACTGTGACTGCAGCATTACCAATTCTGTACTACTCTTAAAAGCCTCCTTCAGCTGCTCTGACCTTCTTGGTATTCGCGGCACTTGGCAATACCCAATAATGCTCTTTATGTACCTCACTGTGGGCAGACAAATGACCCGACTGGTACTTTAACTAACTCCCCTCCGAGTTCCCTTTCCTCCAGTTCCAAGCTGGAACTATCGGCATGATTCTCAACATGTCCCAGTGTTTGTTTTCACACACTGTGCATGGGGTTATCTGCCTCTGTGAGACGCAAACTCCTTTAATTTCACACATCTCTCAGCAGCCCAACCTGTTCTTAAAGCAGAGCCGGCACTCACTGAGGTTTGTCATTAGCCAACCTCAAAGGCGAGCCAAACACATCCCCTCCTTTGAACACAGGCATTTTCTAACCAGGACAAAATGACAAGAGGCCTCTCCTGTCCTTACCCAGCAAATGCAAGAAACCCTCCAGCCCTCGATATTCCAGTTCTCTCCTCGGGGCTCTGTGCAGACACGCTTCTCTGTCCTTACACGCTTCCATTTTCTGACCTGCAAAACTAACATCCTTCTAGGCCCAAGTTAGCTTCTCCTTCTAAGAACAGAAGAATCCAAACTAACAGACATAGTTGTATTATCTTTACAGCACCCTTCACCCTTTCATCTTCATAGTATTTCCAGCTTCTTCCATTTCCTATTACAAATCTGGTCTGCTTCATCTGCAGATGCTCATGTCAACCTATATCCCTGAATCCTCACAAACAAACTTTGGGAGCACAACCAACGGTGCCACCACGGTGATCCCTGTGCCGGCTCTGCCAGGGGCTGCAGCATTTCTGCCTCTCAACCTCTTCTCCGGAGACTTCCTACACCAGCGCTCGGGCCGAGCACAGCCGTGACACACACGGGCCATGACACCCACAGCCACGGCGCGGAGCCGCCTTCCTCCAGCACGTCAACTACAACCTTCACAAAAGCACCAATTAGGTTTTAAGTATAGGTTTTAAGTACAGAGCTTACACTGAAGTATCGTGGAAGGCAAACAGCAAACCAGCACAGCTCAGCAACTGCTAAAACCTCCTATTCTACGGCTTCAAGACTGCTCAAGCAAGCACCTAAAACTTAAAAACCTGAGGCCTGTCCTATTTCTGAGGCATCTAATTCAATTTAGCAAGACTCAAAATCACCTCTGTTTGGGTCCAAAGGGCAGAAGCCCAGAACTCTCCCAGTACAGCCACGCCATATGGCAGCAGTTACGGCGACGTTCTGCACCCCAGAGTGCAAAAAAACCACCAAAATTCAAATTAAGGTCCCTAAAATTAAGTTCCCGCTGACTGCTGAGAAATCAGTCGATAAAGGTGGAACAGGTCGAACACGCATTTCAGTGAGCTATGCCATGGCTCTCTTTCCTCCAAGACCATTTTTCTTCTCTTTTGCTTTGACAGGAGCACAGTACAGGAATGCATTTGAATGCTGCTCTCAGACTAAAGAATTAGGCAGCAGTCCTAGACGCCCTTCTGTAGAAGAGAATTACAACTTGTTACTGAAAGAAGTTCTCTTTAAGAGAAGTTGTTCTTAGTGGCACACATTGATCCTACTGAACTCAACAGGATTCATATCTAAATAAACCAGAACAAGATTTAGTCATCTTTCTATTAGATCTGTTAATTAAATGTCATTGCCTTTTTTAGTTATCTGTTAAATAGAATATCTAATATACTTTATTGCTACATATAAGTAAATACATTGGCACTGACCTGCCACAGTAAAATTCATGATTTAATTCCAAATCAATTATCCATCAACTAGCTATTCAAACCCTTAGAGCCATAAGTGCCACCCTTGGCGAGAGACAGGGAAACTCTCCTGTGTCCGCGCAGAGACTCTTTATCTCTCAGCAGCTGAAGGTCCCATCTACCACGTGAACTGCAAACCGTCATTGCCCCGTACCTGCAGTAGTATCCTGGCTCTGACCTCTGACATAAACATCATAGGTATTAAGGATCTTTATGAGAGATTAATTACCTCAATATAGAGCACATTCTGGTCTCATCAAGTCTTTGGATATGCTAAAATATTGTTAAGGTACAGGATAAACTCAATTGGTAAAATGCATTAATACCTAAACTGTTATTCACATTTGTTATTCCTTGTCCTTGGACAGGTGACTAAATCAGATGAGAAGTTCGTCACTTTAAAAAAACTCTTAGGAACAGCACAGGCTGCTCAGACTGCATTTCAAGGAACCTCAGCAGGGGACCAAGGAAAGGTGGCACCCTAGTTAATGAAGCTGCTTCACTCAAAATCTTCCAAAGATGTTCTGAGCAAAAAATAAGTCTCAGGCTGATGCAAACGATCACCTTTGAGCTGCAGAAGGGCAAACCGAAGGTGGCGACGGTGCCGTCCAGCCCTGCAGATGCGGTGCTGGGCGGCCAAGCAGCCAGCGAGGCTGTGCAAGCCACAGCAGATGATGACACAGCTGGGCTAAACCTACCACTGAATTCTCCTGCTCAGGTAAGGCCAGGACGGAGCTACAAGGTTTTAGCTGGATTTTCTTCATCCTGTTCCACATTCTCCCAGCTGTGTCCTGCCATGGCCTGGACACTAACTGCAGAACAGGACAAGGCTTAGGTCTGTCAAGATAGTGCTAGAATCTCCTGCTCCCCATTCCCATTCCTGCTCCTCATCACTAGGGCCTCACAAACAGCCAAGGCAGGAACAGCCTCCAGGAATCTGGGCTCCCAGTCCCTTTTACTAGCCTAAGCTGCCTATTGTGTATTTAGCATATGCAGCATAGGCAGCGGCACTAGATAAATCTGCTGACTGGGAGGTCCTTCTCCCAGAAAAAAAGATAACATTAAATATATATATATTTTAAAATACCAATGAAGAAAATTAATAAATATCAATTGCCAAGTACTCAGCAAGTCCAGAAAGGCAATTCTCTCAGAAGTAAACTAGCAGAAAAAGCCGAATGCAGCCCTTGGGAAGGCAGCCCCGTGCCTGCAGGGCGGTGGAGCGGGGCTGCGCGCTGCAGCCACAGCGCGCGAGCCCCTGTGGAGCCAGCTGCCTCCCGACAACCGCTCGTGTTTTTCCACTGCAGATGGCTCTGGCGCCTCCCGCTTTCTGCTCTGTTTGCTGGGCTGTCAGCTCTCACCCGACCCCGCTCCAGCGTGATCCGTCTGCAGGCACGTCAGACCCCGGGCTTGCTTGCACAGCGCCCGCCGCTGGGAAGCAGCTTCTGGAGAACCTCCCTCTGATGGCTGCTTGCGAGAGACCCTGAGGAGCAGCATGCAGAGCCACCTAGCCCAGCTGGGAGGACTGCATCTTCCTTCACAGCAGCCACTGCCCGACCGCAGCACTGCCCGGAGCAGGTAAGTCAGAAGAGCGCACGGCTGGCGCTGCCCAACACCAGCACCGCGTCACCCCTCAACTGCAGGGTGCAAAACTGGCCGCCCCTCGCAGACGTCTGTGGAGAGCCGGGCTACAAGGGCCCGCAGTGAGGCTGCGGCACCGGCCCGCGCGAGGCCCACGCCGCCCGGGCTCACCCCTCCGGCCCACGCCCGAGGTGACGCCAACCCCTCGGCTCCCGCAGCCGTGCACAGGGATTGTGGACGCTGCCCAGGAGGGATGGGGAAGATCTGCAAACTCATTTCACTTCCGACCTAAATCAGTATCTGGAAGTGGCCCTCCAGAGATCTGAGTCCAATGCATTAGCACAATATGCCATTTAGCTCTCACCTAAGTCCTTCCCTCTGGAGCTTGCTGATGAGTAACCATCGGTTACAAATCAATGTCCCTTTTGTTTTCTGGCATCCTTCCTTTCCTCTGCAGGATTTGCAGAGTGGCAATTAACATGATCTTTTTCTGTACGACTCTTTATCCAGCTCACTTAAAAATAATTTTTTTTTCCTCCTTAGAGATGTGTGACTTGTGTAATTCCCTCTCAGTCAACTTTCTGCAAGTACTGTTCACATCCCTTCCTCTGCTCTCATGTGCTGAACAGAATTGGTAAACAACTCTTATATTATGGATGTCACATCTATTTTCCATCTAGCTTCATTTTATCTTTCTTGAGTGGAATGTAATAGAGGCCATATAATTTACAAAACGGTTCTCCTCCTGACCTGCTGCACTCGCTCAATTCCACAGAGAATGAACAGCACTGGAAAATTTATAGCTCTGCCCACTTCACAGTTTACGTTTGGAGCTATTTTTTTAAAGAATGTTCCTACGTCACCTGTTTAAATTTTAAGAAATGGGTCTTTTATTAATTTCTTTCAAAATGCACTGATTTCAGTATTGAAAAAAATCTTAATCCCTCCTGTCTCACTGTTCGTTAATCCTGACGAAGTCTTCTCCACCTAGCACTGCCCATCTGAGACATCTGCATCCTCATTAACCCCCCTGGAGCATGATCCAAGATCCAACCAGGGACATACAGATTATCTGCTCTTCCTCCTCCAAGTGCTCCTCACAGAAACACAAATATTCACCACCTTATTACGACGAGAAAACCATTTCCCCATCCTATCTACATTCATCCATCACCAAAAGCAATACTTTGTCTTCCACCATGTAGGACAAATAATTTCTAAGTTTATTGGTACACCTCCTAGGAAAGATCCTGCTAGTAAAGATCTCACCCATGTCACAGCAGATGATATCCATGTAAAAGTTGAAAACATTCACAGATCTTTCATTTATCCAAATAAGAGAAACTTCACTTTCCTGGACAAAGTCCTCAACTCTGCTTCCACTGACAACAGTAGGATGTCCTTGTGACCATGGAAGACGTCGTTATGAACACAGAAAACAGATTAGCTCCTTTTCATATTTGCATGAACATAAACTACTAATTTATGCTCTCCTAATACAGCCCTTAGTAGTTCAGCACCTGTGCCAGGAACAAGTGCTGCTAAAATGGCTACAAGGCAAACAGCTCAGAGTTCTGATTTTATGGGCATGCTTCTCCTCATAAAGAGGAAGAGATTTGCTCCCTATGAAACAGTCTCTTTGTGCAGTAGTTAGAGTAGACACATTTCAGAGGAGCGAGAGTCCAGGACGTGATCCTGCACCCTGCTCTCCATGCTACGTGACAGGAAGGGCCCCCCAGAGAAGCAGAAAGGAGCCTTACCTCGAAGCAATAGTCCTGCCCCAGGATGCTGCTGTGGACCGGCTTGATGACCACTTCCTCCTCCATGCTGAGATCCAGGGCCTCGACAGCACTGCTGGGACTGAGCAAGGACTCGTGGGAGCGCGATTCCTTCAGCCTCGGCATTAGATGGGATCTAGAGGAGGAATGCAATGGCATCAGTGGACAGTTTCCTTCCCAGAGAGCTGATTAAGTCCATCTGTCAGCAACAACTGCAGAATATTCCTGGGAATTTTTTGCCATGAGGTAACAGAGGGCCTGGAATAGCAGGACTGCTCTATGTCCCATTTATAATTTAGTGAACAGGTTCTATTACAGGCTCTATTTATAGCAGAAACGTTGTTTTTCTCCCAAACTCTGATGCAGCCTGGACTACATAAGAGGTTGATACGAGTGTCTCCGCATAGCAGAATATGTCTTTAGACGGATGTAAACCTGCTGCAGGACACTCTTCAAACACCTCGGGAGTCCGACTGCATGAGTGGGGCAGGATGTCCCCAAGGCCACCTGATGCGCTCAGCAGGCACCCGCACTGCAGGTGCTGAGCACAGAGCACCAGCACCCAAATGTGTCCATGTGTGAGCACCAAATACCACTCATGTTACCCTTTGGTACACAGTCCCAACTGACAGAAGTCAGTCAACTGAAAATAGAGAGCACCGAATGACACACTGTTCCCAAAGTCCAGAAGTTCCTGAGGCTGGAGCGTGACACGAGGGAGGCTGCAGGGCCGTCGCCCCTGCTCCACCACCTCAGCACGCACGCTGGGAGCAGGGATGCTGCCGGCGCGTGGATGAGCACTCGGTAACTGATGAGCTGAGGGCTCATGTGCTCCGTGCAGTCGTTACGCAGATGCCCAGGATGGAGGCAGTGTGGAAAATAAGGCCATGATAGCCCTATCGACTGCTCTAAATGCTCTGGAGTCCCACTGGCAGCACTTAGCAGCGGGGAGCCCACAGACAGCGAGCACTACACCATTCCCAGAGACAGCCAATACAATCAATGGAGCTGTAACTCTTAAAGCAAAATCAGAGAGCTCAAGGGAAAAAAGAAAAAAAAAAAAGAACAAAAAAGAGCTGGCTACTCCCACACAAAACACAAAATCATGAAACGGCAAAGGAAAAAATAGCTTGAGAGCAGAAGAAAGAGTTGCTTTCCCTGCGGTCTGCACAATGAAGAGGTTCCTGCACCAGCCAGCTCACAAAAGCTCTGACTCCTGCAGCCCTGACCTCCAAATCTCCTGGCCAGCCCTTCCTGCCTCTCTTCCAGCGAGGCCCTGTGCCTGCCCGGCCGCGAGGAGCGCGCCGGCTGCCTCGAAGGCAGGCAGGACGACGAGGAGCGAGGCCGAGCCGCCCCGGCAGCCAGTGCCGCCACCACGCTCCCAACGACTCCTGCCAGATCGCTGGGTCGGCACATACTCAGTTTTGTCATTCTCGCAAATACGGCTAACCAAAACACGGGGAAATGTCAAGAGTGCATGCAGAGTTTATAGCTTCCAGTCAATCACCTGCCAAGCCACATCCAGGAAAGAGCCAGAGTGGAAGACGAATAGCACTGAAAGACCAGCAGGTGCTTCCCTAGCCTTGCCATTAAGATTGGTGCCATCACCAGCCCCAGAGCTGAGAACGGAGCAGGCTGCAGCTGGCTGAGCCAACTGGGACCGCAAATGGGCAGCCTGGCACCTGAAGGCTCCACGGAGCAGAAGAGCAGGAGGCGGGAGGTGCTGCCTAAGGACCGAGGGACAGCAGAGCCACTGGGGCTGCTGGTCCCCCTGTGGCCACCGAGGCTCCCAGCCAGGCCACCTCTGCTCGTGCCCCTCGCTGTGTCCGCAGGACGACGGGCCAGGACCCCACGGGCCCTTCCTATGGGACAGCCAGCAGCCCCTCACTGGGTAAAGCCTCGGGTTAACACAGACGTGGACGGGACTCGAGCTGCGGCTGGAAGTAAATGGCTCTGGAGCCCATTACCGATTCTCGAAGCTGCCCACTCACCCCGTATCTCTACTGTGGATAAATTGATCTTTAGGAACTGAGCACAGTCATTTCCCAGTACTTTGTGGCAATTTAACACTATTTTCAAAGAAGATGGACCCATATCCTTTTTCTTTGAATGATACTGTAAATTAAGTCTAACAGAGATCAAGTTGCCCCTGGATGCTGAGCGTGGTACCAAGAAGTATCCAGCAGGTCAGAAACTGCCAACACAGACTACTCACCACCCCCTGACAAAGCAAGAGATTAAGGCGTTTGTGCTAAATTTTATTTCCATAATTTAGAGATGAAATTAGACAAGCCAAGCGATCAAGTCGGGCATGCATTCCCATGCAGGCCCAAACCCCCTGGTACCTAAATGCAGCGCTCGGATACCACGCATGCCGATGCCCACAGCTGCTCGCCAACCTGCTCCACGGCTCGCTGGCCAGTGGGGTTTGCCTAAGACTAAAGTAAGCCCTTTTCTTGTCTAAAATTCCTGCAGCTGCAAGGCCACGGGTAGGAATGCAGATGTGCAACACCAAGAATTAACATGGGCATAATAACGAACAAATTCCAAAAAATACAGCTTTATATCCCTCCACACTCTGGCACCTCTGGGAACCCCACAGCTAATGGGATTTTTTCCTGGAAGTGAGATTATTTGCCAGTCTTTAGTAAGCAAGATGGACTCCCATGGTGTCCTCCACCCCTCAAGGGCTGATCAAATACAATACGAGTCAGCAACAATAAAATCTTTTCCCGGACGCCATGTTATATGGGGTGGGTGTTGTAGGTCTCAAACCAGCCTTAAAAGCCTGGCAATCTGCCTGCACGTCAAGAGCTAAATGGGGAGGCACCGCTACCCAACAGCTCTTGTTTGAACCGCTCGAGGAGGCACCGGGAGCACCCAGACGGCCGCATCCTGCCCAGCGCCAGCACTGCTGCCCTTGGCCCATCGAGGTCCAGTCGGCTCCGGAGCGCTCAGCCAGCCGCAGGATGCTCCTGAGCGCAGGCAGAGGTGCCACGGATCAGCAGGCTTCAAAGGACACGCTATTCCTTCATTTTAATACCCAGGTCAAGAGGAGAAAACATTTCTCATGTCCTCTGGTAACGTGACATTTGCAGCAGGAATCCATTTACTGGAAGATGTTTTCAAGCCCCCGTCACAGTTCCCATAAACTTCCTTTTATATTAACAGTAAAAAAAATTATGCTGCTAATGCCATAAACTGATTCCCGACACCAAGGGCAAGGACACTGCTCTCATGGAGAGGACACTGGGCCGTCGCCGTGCCTGGGGAGAGGGAACACAAGTCCCCAACACTCAGGCAGAGATGAAGCGTCGGCAGCAATAACGTCCCCGTTTCCAGCGTGCCAGACACAGAGAGACCTGGAGGGCTTCGTCCAAAGACGGCACAATGGCAGAGGGCTGGCGAGTGGAAAACAAAACCCAAACCCTCCTGCTGGTGAAAACTGCAGAAATAACCAGCACAGCCCACGGAGGCTGGAAAGGGGAACCCCCCCGGCACCGAGCAGGACCCTCTGCTTGCTCAGGGCACTCTGACAGCTGGGTCTGCTGCTGCAGCAGCATCTGCGACTCCTGCTCCTCTGACGGTCACCCCAGAGCCACTGAACCGAACACCCCAACAGCCAAACTCACCTGAACCGTCACTCACTCACTGCAGATACACACCACCAAGGTTACAGCTGTTTCTTTCCATATCCCTGCTGTTACTTTTTAAAACACAATACATAAATCAACACAGAGGGACAACCCCTCCTCTGCTGCTGGGATGTCAGGGCTGGGTTTCTTGCAATGGGGACAGCAGTCTCCATCTGCAGCCTGGGCACCACCGACCGACCAGAGGGACGAGGGGCATTTCAGGCCCAGTGTTCTTTCAAGAATAAAGAAACCCTGCTGAGACTACAAGGAAGGAAAATATTTAGGCCCTGTCTAGGCAATTTTTTTCTGGAATTGGGTTTTTGTACCTTGAATTCATCCGCACTTATTCCAGAACTGCTGTCTTGGGAAGAGAAGTCCTCAAAGGGGCAACATTGACCTGCAATCCCTTGCAATCTGTTCCTTTCAGAGCCTCACCTGCCCCAAACTACTCGGCTGCTGCCTTTGCTGGCTGTATGATGACCATTTTCCTAAAGCTTTTGAAGGTGTGGTTGACAATCCCAGGTCTATGCTCCCTATCCCAGGAGCAGTCCCACACGGATCTACTCTCCTAAATCAGACTCAAACTGTGACCCTTCCTGCTCAGGAAACACAACTACTCTGTCATACCAAGGGCTAACAAATCTCTTCCCTGACCCAACCAGGACTGGGGTCTTTAAAGCAACTCTCACGATCCTATTTGTACTGATTGATCCTGATTGATTGTACTGATTGATCCTGATTTGTACTCTTTGGCTTGGCACCCCGTGGACCCCAAAGCACTGGAATAGACTGTGAGCTCCATGAGCAGCCTGGAGAGAATTTAATTCTGACTGTCTCCCGCGCCGGCATTAGGATTTGTTGTGCCAGAACAAAATGGACAACTCCAGGAAACTGATTTCCACCATCAGATATGAGAAGGATTTTAACAGTCTCACAGAGTAGTAACGAACGACAACGCTGCCCTCTCTGAGTCTCACCAGGGCAGCTGGGGGCCCTGCAAATGCAGACCTTCCCTACCTGCGACTCGGGAGACTCCCGCTGCTGGCAACGAAGCCGGACTCGTTCTGAGTGCGGAGCCCCGGCGGCTCCGATGGCCGCCTTCCTTCCGGTGGCACCTGCAAAGCAGCCTCCTCTCAAGCCTCGCTGCCTGGGCGAGACGCTCACTGCCCATTAACCTCTCACCGCTGCCTGCGCTCCCCACCCGCCGGCCCTGGCGGCCTGGCCGCCGAGCACGTTGCTGAACAAGTAAATAGCCAAGTGACGTTATCGGAATAAGCACAAGCAACAGCTCAATGCAGCCCGCACGCTTCCAGAGAGAAGACGCTCTCCTTCCTGCCAGGCAGGCGCGGGTGAAGTCCACGCACACGACAGCGCATCCTGCCGCTGCATTCGCCCGGCTGTTCCCGCACCTTTTCCACTCTCCCGTGCCGGGGGCCACCCTGCAGCGCGGGCAGCACGGGGGCCTCCAGTGCGCTCCCGGCACCGCTCCTCTCGCCAAGCGCGGCACCCCCAGCGGGATGCGGGCAGGACACGCACGCAGAGCTGCCGCCTGCCCTTCGCCCCTGACTGCCCTCAGCTTGCACGGGCAGCACAAGCTTCCAGAGGGCTCCGAGCAGTGCCTCGGTGGGGTCGGCCTGTGGAAACCCGCCGTTCTCCCAGCCCAGAAAGCAGGCGGCTCCATGCGCCACACGGAGCCCTGCGCCGAGGCCTCGCGGGGCTCCGGCACCGGCCACGGCCGCACGGCCGCGCGCCGGGGCTGACGCGGCCGCCGCGGCAGGGGGCGGCGGGGAGGCTGCGTCTGCCCTTTCTCACTAACGTCTCTTACCGTGACTCGCAGGCGGAGTGGGAGCAGAGAGGCGACGCCGCGCGGGGCCCTCCCTGCCGGAGCGGCGCCC
>PTEX01000017.1:1753106-1833118 GCA_003342815.1 Eudromia elegans
CGGTCGCGGCCCCCGGGCGCTCCCCGCCGTTGGACGTCGCCGCGATGGGCCCCGGGGAGCAGCCCCGGGGCTCCGCTCGTGCTCCGAGCGCCGGCGGGCGGCAGCGCGGGGCAGGGCCCGGCCCGGCCGCACTCGGACGCCTCCCGTCCTCAGCAGCAGCGGCGGGAACCCAGGAGCCGTCGCCCGGCCCCCGCTCGTGTCCGGCCGCTCCCTCTGCGCGTCCCGCGGGCTCCCGGGCTCCGCTGCCCGCACAGGGCTGCCCGCCCGGCAGGAGCGGGCACCTCGGCCCTGGCGTCGGGGGGACACACGCGGGGCGATGTCCCCCAGTGAAGCAGCCCTCGGGACGCTCCCCAGGCAGCGGTAGGACCTCCTTAGCCCGCGGCACCCACGCGCCTCTCCACTTGCCTGTTAACCTGCCCGAGTGCCACACTTGGTGCCTCTGTCCCTGCCCACCTGGAGAGGTGGAGGGGATCTGCTGCGCTCCGAGGGATCAGCAGCACCCACAGCGGGATCAGGAACCCAGGAACGACCAGGGAAGGAAGGCACAACTGGGGGGTTTGAACAAGCAGCAGGGTCCCTGCAGGGACAGCCCGTCCCCATCCTGGGCATGGTGGCAGCAGCTCCTGCGCAGTGCCCCACAGGACGCCTGTGATCCATCCCCTCCACGCAGGAAGGCCCTGGCCCCGCAAGCCAGGCTCGGGACCGCATGTTCAGGGTCCTGCTCGTGTCCCTTGTCCCTCCGCCCCCCTGTCCATGGGCCGCAGCTTCCTCACCCTTTGCTGGCAGGGGCCACGCACAGAGACAAGCTCGCTGTCCTCGATCTGCTTTTGAGGGCTTCGACAAAGGAGGGCAGCAGCAGCAGCCCGGCGTCGGGTTTTTGATACATTATTGGAGTAGCCAGAAATAACAGCAGGTGGCTTCAGGCAAGCTTCTCCTCCGTGAATGCGCCGCGGCGCTGGGATCCTTTGTGCAGAGCCCCAAAGCCGGCACGTCCTGGCTCGCAGTGACCGCGCAGGGCCCTGTCCCCGCACACGCAGCCGCCTCCCGGGGCCATCGGCGCTGCAGGATGGCCGCAGGGCTTGTGCTCCGCCCGTTTCCCTCAGCCCCTTATTGGCCTCGCTGCGGCCCCGCGCTGCAGGCGAGTTACACTTTGACTAACCGTTTACCTGGGGCAAGGCAGGGCCGGCGGCGCTGAACTTTGGAACGAGCCTCACACCTGCTGCGGGTGGAGAGGCAAACACGGCCGGGCCAGCCCGGAGAGGGAGACGGCAGGTTCCCAGCACTCAGTGAATTCCTTCGCGCAGTCGGACACGCTGTTGGACAGCCTGGAAGCAGTGCCGAGCTGCACGAGTGCCCGCTTTGCAGCACAAGCTGGATGTGCTGGGAATCGTGGCAGAGCGGGCCGGCGCAGGGACCCCCAGGGCTCCCGCGGTCACCGCTCACAGCGCTGTCCCCAGTGCCTGCAGGACGCAGCTGCTGCACGCACAGGCAGAGCCACCAGCAAGGCCCAGCCCGTGCCGGCCACGCGTGTGCCCGCAACCTCCCCGCAGTTCTGCATCCCCTCCTGGGCACGGGGGCAGCTCTCCCCCATCCAACGCGCTCCACGTTCCCATGCCAGACCCCAATGCCATGCAGCGAGGAGCTGCCGCCTCCAGTGCCCCGTGCACCTCGTCCTTCAGGGCACTGTCTGCAAAGCGTTTCATAGCTGAAGGACACAAAAAGTTATCCCAGCCTCGCAGATCTTGTAGACTAGGGGAAAAAAGGCAGATCAGACTAATGGACTATTAAAAATTTTCTCAACTTGCATTACTCAAGTGTGCTCGACAGTCACAGAAGCTGAGCAGCTGCAATTTGGCCCAACTGGGGTCAGGTGCTTCTGGTAAATCAGGCCCGTATCAAGCAATATTTACACTGAAAGAATCTCCGACCTCTGACTCACACTGCCTTTTCCTCTGGGTTTCGCTACAGCTGCACAGCGAGTGTGGACAGGCCAACTTCTCTTTCTGCTTGTAATTAACTTCACTTCTCTGCCCTCCTGAGTAAGTGCTGGACTTTAGGATCGTAACACTGATAAACAGGAAACCAGCTTCTACCCAGGCGCCAGTCGTTTTTATAGGTGTTACACACTAATCATAGCACTGTTATTAATAGCAGATTTTTATAAATCTTTTTGCCAGCCTCATTCCTGCAAACGTCTAGTATCATTTGCTGTGATTAGTCTTGCTTCAGAGACACTGCTTAACATTCAACACCAGCTTGAGCTGGGAAGCATTTGCAGAAGTCAACTTTTGCATTTCAAATCTACACTACGTGAGGGTACCACCGCCCCGTGACTTTGAGCCTGACAAACACGAATACGCGTATCAGCATCTCAGCAACATTCTACTTTGGTTCGTCCTTCCTCACAATGTTGATGTATATAACACCTTTGGCTTTGTACTGTCAGCTGAATTTGGAAGCTGAATGATGTTTTCTAAAAAAATTAAATCAATGAAAGGTTTACAATTGAGATCAATTTAAGAGAACATTCCTCCGCTGGCTCCCTGGCCAGCGGTTAAACGCTGCAATCCTGCCACATCCTGCGGCACTTCCCAAGCCGCTTTCCAAAGCGCAGGTACCAGCACCGCACACCTCACGCAGCTACTTCCTGAGCTGATGTGAAAGTTGTTATTAAAACTTACAAACTGTGAAAACTCTTAATAGGTCCAAATCCTGGCGCTACTCTAAATTAAATTAGAGCCGCGGCCTGATAGGGGAAGCCGGCTAAGCGCAGAGTCAAGCTCGCGTGCAGCCCTTATCCGCAGCCCGCACCCGCGGCTCCCTCCGGAACGCTCCACTAATGAGCACAGTGCGCAGCCCTGAGCGTCCCGGGGATGGAAAAGGTCACGGTGAAGACCATGAGTGAAGCACTGACTGAGCAGGGTTCATAAATGACAGCCCGGTTTTAAGCCTAAAATTAATTTTTTTCCCCCAATGCATTAGGCTGAACAAGCTCTCCTTGGGAGCGGGCAGCAGGAGGAGGGCATGCGCATTCAGGGATCAATGCTAATGCTCTGAAAAATGAATTCCTGAAAATTGTTTCAACAAAACTTCATAAACCTTGGTACAGCAGAATCCTGACGGGATGAAGGAATCGCGGTGATAGGCCCAGATGAAGCAGCGAGCAGGAACGGCCGCGAGGCTGCCCGCGTTGCACTCCTGAGCGAGTGCTCCGGCCAGCCTGGCCGCTCCGGGCGGTCCCGCGGCTCGGAGGTGCCCGGCTCCGATGGGCTGGCTGTTAGCACAGTGATTTACTCAGCACAAGCAGGCGGTAAATCAGAATCTATGCCACTCGGGCAGGCAGCTGACAGATTTGTAGGATTAAATGACTATAAAAATCAGCCTCCTTCACAGAGTGCTGCCACGCAGGCCCACAGCGCTGGCATGCCCCGAGCTGGAGCTGCTGCCATGACCACCCGCTGCCGAGGGCAAATCCAAGAGTTTTCCAGAAATGACAGTTAAGGGGATGTGAATGACACTAGGACAGATGCAGCAATTGGAAGCACATGGCTGAGCTCCGGGACAAGCCTGGCAAATTCCACCTCAGTATCAACCTCCCTTCGTCCTGGCCCCATCGCAGCCATGGCCGCGTGGGATGTACGTGGGTGCCGCCGTGCAGCGCGCAGAACTGCTCAGACCAGGAGCACCCAGCTCGCCGTGGAGTAGAACAGGGCTTACCGTTCAATCCAAGTCTGAGCAGTGCCGTTTGCAACAGGCCAAATAAAGACAAAACTCCCCATGAGGTGACGAGCAGCATCTGAGCACTGCGCTGCTCTGCTGCTGCCAGGCCCCCCACGGTCAGCACGCGTCAGGAGTTGACGTCCTGAGGGCAGAACTGGGGCCTGGGCAGACACAGGGCCCAGCAGGCAGGCAGGGGCTCTCCCAGCAACGTCCCAGAGGGCAACGGCACCGCGGCTGCCTCCAGCATTGACCATAGCGCGGGCAGTGCCCAAAAGGGCCTCTCACATCCCTGGGTCCCTCTGTAAAGGAGTCAGAGCCTAAAGAAGCCTGTGACATGTGGGGAGGGGGCTGGTGTGGAGGGGGCACCTCCGAGCTCAGGGTTTGAGCTTTCCACAGCCTGGCCCTGCCGCCAAGGCAGCAGGTGCCTCAGCTTCCCGGCCCGACGGTGGCTCTGACACCGCTGCCCAGCCCTAGGAATTACACCTGGTGCTCCCATGGGAACCGGCTCAACCACGTCAGCCTTTGCCAGGTGCCTCCCCATGCTCTCATACCTGAAGAAACAAAAAATGCTTTTAAATGCCTTTGCCTGTAGAACTGTGTAAGCAGCTTCTTCTGAAACCCAGCGAGATCCCAAGTGGAGCCAGACAGCCAGCTGAACTGTGCACCATAAAGATTTCTACGACGTAAATTAATAATTCTCCATGCGGATTGGGAAGTGCGCCACATACAGCAGTTCTGACTCTATAGCTCTTTTATCTAAGTTGTTTTTTCCCCTTTATCCTTTCCTCGCTCCATGACAGTTTTGAGATTTTTGGCATCATAACTGCAGCCTGGCTTGTCAAGCTAAACATCAACAGAGACTTTATATGTACGTGAGAAATGAGAGAATAGAGATAAAAATAGTTATTAACGCTGCTTTTAGAACACCAGCAAAGCGGCTGCACACCAGCAGAGGAAGGGGCTTGAGGCGTTTGGGATCCACAAGGACCCAGCCTCACGGTGCTGGTGCTCGTCAGGGCCAGGCCTGGGTGCTCTGCTGGGGCACCAGGTCGCTCCCGAGCCGCTCCTGGGACCCGCAGCAGCCCCTGTGCGTGTGGAGGCCGAGGGCACCCACGCAGCGCAGCCACCGCCTGCCTGGCCACAGCCCTCCTGACCACAGCACCGTGACACCAGCTGCTTTTGCCCCTCGCCTCGCAGGGCCACCAAGCAGCGCCCTGCTCCTACACCCGGCAGGGCCCTTGGCAGGCTCAGACATCCCGGGAGCTGGGTGACAAGGCCACCTGCCCAGTGCCCGCCGAGACTCATGCCCCAGGACGCAGAAACTTGGTTATGAACAACAGGCCCAGCGAGATGGGCACCTGCTCACAGCGTTTCCTCCACACTTGGAAATAAAAGTACAAAAGCCAGCAGAGAAGTTCACTGTCCACAGGGAGCATGCCAGCAGCTCTAGCCACCCCAGCCACGGCTATAAACAATTTGCAGATTATTGTTAAAGGCATTAGTGAGGAACTACGTGTGTGTGTGTGTATATATACTGTTTTTAAAAGGTAAGTTAGATATCGGCATTATCATCTAGCCACTTTCCAAGGTTCTTTTACTCCTGGCGTTTGCGGTGTCACCCAGCACATGTCGCTGGGCACTCGTGTCCTCCTTCAGTGCGTTCCTTGTGCAGGGAGCGCCCTGAGCGGGTGCAGGAGGCCCTGGGAGCGGCTGCCAAACATGGAGGCTGCTCAGGGACGAGCGAAGCCTCTGCTCTCATCCCACCCAAGCTTTGAGTTCTGCTAGGGAAGAGCCACACGCCTGCCCGGCCAGGGCGAGCACAGCTATGGGGCTTTAGTTATGGAGGTATTAAATATGCAGCAATCATTCCCCAACACCAGAGTAATAAATATCCCTGCTGCAGCTGATGTGAAACCAGCAAGCATTCGTCTCACATTCACAGAGCGAGAGACAAAATGCTAAATTATTTATGGTTTGCATATGAACAAATATAGAGAAATAAGTTAATTCAGTGCAATACTGCAGAGCAGATCCAGGGCAGATTATCCTACATCCCTCAGTCAAATCATCCTTGCTCGTTATCCTACAACAACTGTTTCTGCTCCTGGAAGTGAGCTAAAAGAATTCTAATTAAGGGATCAGCAGAATCATTTCTGGCAAGTTTTTTTAGATCTGACTACAGATGTAAAGTCTCAGCCCTCCAAATCCTCGAGCATTTACTGGGATGCAGCTCGAGCGCTGCACAGGAACACGCCACCGCGACGATCCAATTAGGGAAGTGGTGCCTGAGCGACTTTCCTGGACCTGGGCACGTTCAATCACTTGGTAGCAGCAAACATATTCCCAGCTACACTTTACAGACCTCCTTGTAAAAGGAAACAGCCCTACTGTGGTCACCAAATCCCAAAGCACCAGAGGAAAGACAGAAATTGAACCATTCTGCTTCCTAATTTGCATTTCTCTTGATCACTAATCATACTGTAACACAGGTTTTCAACACGAAGGTCTCTCTGCCGCGGCAGTTGGATTGCTACTGCTGTCCTGGTCACTGCAGAGCACAAACAGCATCGCAGAGGACAGCCAGAAGTCACGAAGCCCTCGCGCAGCCCGGGCGACGCCGGCTCTGCGCCGTGCCTGTCATTTCTCATTTAAAGGCGGTTGCTGCGAGCCCCAGCTCGGTGCCCAGAAAGAGGCCGTTAGCTGAGCCAGGGCAGTGGCGGCTCCCGCGCACGGACTGCCCTTCGGAGGCTGCAGCCCAGCCATGACAGACACGCCGGCGCGGCCCGAGGCCCCCACTCCCAGCGCAGGGCTCCATCCGCCTGGGCTGCTGCTCTGCTCGGGGCCTGGAGCTCTGGCTGTCCAACCAGGCAGCTCTGCTCCCCACGCTGCCTTCTGGATCAGACAAATCATTGCCTGGGCAAAAAAGGAATCTAAATCCAGTGCTTTCTTTGTTCCTGCTCTATTTTTTTTTTAACGCTTTGCTCAATGTTCCCTTACCCACAAAGAGGCTGCAAATACCTGCCTGTTTCTGAACTCACGCTGGAATCACAACAGCTCTTAGCCAGGGAGGGCTGCGAGGTTATGGGGCTGTTCCCCACTGCTAGGAGGGACAGGGCTGCTGGAGGCAGCACAGAGGGGGCTCTGGGCTCCAGACCAGGGCTCCACCTCAGCCCCGGCCACCAGATCTTGCAAGCCCCAGTGCTCCATTAATTAATAAAAGATACTCCTCACTGTGCAGAAACTTTCCTGCCTTTCATGTCAATCAGAATTGCTCTCCAACCTCGCCGAGACCCATGGCCAGTGTCCCCAAGTGTTTGTCTTGCCTCACCACCGTTACCAGCCCGGCTGGAAGGAGTCCTGCAGCGGGGGCATGGTGCTTCTGCAGGGGGACTGACACGACCTCTGGGACACGAATCCCTTTGGAGACTGATTTTTTCTGCAGCCACACCAAGCCCTAGATTATACAGGCATGTGTGCATGCAATAGCAAGGGGATGAGATGAGGCAGAGAGGGGATGAGAACTGTCCTTAATTTCCAAACAGTTTCTTAAATCCCTCATTCAGAACCTAAGAACTAAATCAGGCTCAGGGAAAGAAAAACTTAATGAGAGGCAGCCGGGTTCAAAGGGCACCCGGGGCCAGCCGGCCGGATTGCTCGCTCGGCGCTGCAGGTGAAGCCCTCCCGCATAATCCCCGTCTGCCGCGGAATGACGGCTGCCTGCGCCGGGCTTGGGCACCAACCGGACATGGGCATCTCCCTTCTTTTCACTCATCTGTTTAAAGCTGAATGTAACTCAAGGGTGCACATAGCACAAGGGTTTAAGATACTGTGCACAGCCCCAGCGACAACGGGAACGAGCCCATGGAGTGTCTGGAGGGTGCCTCAAGCTCCGGTTCTCTTGAACACACGGCCTATGCTGAGCACAGCAGGAGGTGCAGGGGTAGCGCATGTCCAAAGGGGACAAGCAAGCATTGAGGGTCACTAGTGTGCCACACCTCCTGGGATGGCCCACGGTGTATCCTGCTGCCTTGCCAGGGCCTTGTGAGAGCTCCGGCGAGCTGCAGCTGAGGGCAGCGGCCCACAGTGACCACTGTGACGTGTGTCACAAACGCAGTGTCTCCCAGGACACGTCCTATCACACAGCTAGCCTTGGGCACATGCAGCCACCCCGCCACGCTGCCACGACACACAGCGCGTGGTGACTCGAGACCGCTCGCGGCACCAGCGCAGCCCCACGCGCTCCTGGGGTGCCGTGGCGTCTCGGCAGGTTCATCACTGCTCACTTTGCTAAACCTTAACGTTATCTACCCAAAGCAAAGCAGTTCTAGGAAACACGCTAAACCTCCTTCTTACCTCCAAAGCCACCAGAGAACTCTAACAGAAGCTTCCAGTTCCTCATGGATAAATCTGACCACAAAAGGTCAGCAACACGATGCTGGAGGCACGGGTTATTTTTAGTCTGCTTCACTTATGTCTCCGATCCTTCCTTACGGACTGCTTACTGACCTTGCCGAAGAACTCTGAGGTGACATTAATGGATACGCATGCTAGAGTGCTGTGACCATCCGACAGCGCATGTAACATCGTGGCATTTGTTCTTATTTACAGCAATCCTGCCAGTGGTGACAGAGACAATTTTCCCTCCCAGCTGCGCTATCCAGTCCAGGGAACTGAATCACGATTGCAAACACTTCATCATCTGTGTGGACAGACTCTCTCCAACATTTAAACAATACCAACGGCTAGCAATTAGCTAATTAAACACCAGCAGTGATAACGCTGGCAAACCAGGACTGGGTCTTTGTGGCCTCTCGGGTGGCCAGGTGCAGCCCTGCAGAGCCAGCCCGCGCTCCCCTGTTGAAACGGGTCCTTTTGCCCTGGCACTGAGCAGCCCTTCTCTTCCCAGACGGGTTCTCAGGTGCAGAGGAGACGGCCTCAGCTGCTGCGTTTGCAGACTGTGCCGAGGGCTTCCCCCAGGGGCTGGGGCAGGGGGCTCCCTGCAACACATGCACACATTAACTGGTCTCTCCAGCTGCCACGCTGGCCCCGGCCCTTCTTCCCCATGAGCTCCTGCTGGGCTGGGCAGCTCCTCTTCCAGCCATGGCCACGTTGAGCACTCACCACTGGGGCAGCCCGTGAAGAAAGACTGGGGGAGAAGCTCCCCAAGATAAACCTGTGACCAAGAGGAGAGCTTTTAACCAGGAGCAAAGTGAAATTCAAGCAGTCTCCCAGAAGGAGGGTGAGCGGAGAGAGCTCTGCGGTGGGACTGAGCTGAGTGCGTGTCCCTGGAGAACATTCTGAGGTCGGGGTGCCAGCAGGAGAATGGGTCTGGGCCTGCTCAGCAAAGCAGTCCCTCCTGGGCATTTGCAAAGTGGCCAGGCTGCTCTAATGATCCCCACGGAGACTTGGCTTGGTGTGCAGTGAGGTGGCAGAGCCAGTCCTCGGCTACCCCTCCTGGAGCTCTGCTCAAGAGGGACAAGTAGAGACAGAGGTACCGGACAAAGCAGCCGCTCCCGGCTCTCAGGGCAGCCCTTGCGCAAGGGCTGCCAATCGGGACAGTCCTGGAGGCTGCAGTGACTTGAGCTGGGGCAGGATGAGCCAGGGCTTCTCTGGCACCCGCTGACCGCACGTCCAGCCTCCGGAGCATCCGAGTGGGCATGAGGAGGTGCCCGGTCCCTGCGCTCGCAGGTTGTGGGGGCGGTGGGTGCTCGGCCAGGCCGTGGGCAGCGCTTTGCAGGGAGCTGCTGCTGCTGCGGGCACGGCGAGGGCCACTCACACGCTTCGAGAGCGGCCAGCGCTTCGGTCCTGCATCTCCACACCAAGTATCTCATTTCAATTTAATTTCACAGTTGTAATGGATTTTTCAAAAAATATTCAAGAACATATTTACTTTCCAACATCTTATTTCTTTTCACATTTGAAAAAACTTTCTATCTAATCCCCCAAGTCATCCTACAGTCTGAATAATTTCAGGATTTTAATCAATAGCTGTCAGACTTGTCAAATTACTTTAGGGACCACAAAGCAATTTTTAAACATTCATAAACCCTCACAGAACAGTTAAGTGCACTGAATTTTAAAAGAAAGAGGAACTGAATAACACTGATCAAACAGGATTATATTCTGGCAAATTATAAATTAGCTTTTTACGAATCATCTCGCAGCTACTTATCTAGTGTCTGTAGGAGGGCGAAGACGCTGTGCCCCGCCACAGCAGGGGCCTTTCCCCTTTCGCTTCAGAGCCAGGGCAGGGTGCGACCCGTTTTCTGTCATCCCCCAGCAAGCAGCATCACTATCCAGGTAGCGCCCCGAGGTTCCCTCGGTCACCGCCGCCCAAGGCGCACACGGCCGGGCCGGGCTCAGGGGCCTCCCAAGCACCTCCTGCCCCCGGGTTTGCCCCCCGACTTGGTCTCTGCATCGCAGCTTCCGGTGCGTCACCGTGGACCAAAGTCCTCCCTTTACCAGCCAAGGGCTGTCCGGAGTCGCAAGGCAGAGCCCGAGCCCCCTCCTGGGAAGATCTTCCATGCTGCACTAAAGCAGGCTATTAGGATGAAACCAGGGAGGCTGTGCTGCAGTTGTCTGTTCTGTGCTTGTTCTAGGAATAAAGGGATCAAGAACGTTTGAAGGAGTCAAACGGGTTTATCCAGCACGGAATTTATACGCAGCAGTCCCACCTCATCACTGAAGCATCCTTCTTAATTTGAAGGATGTGGCCTCATGGGGAAATAGAAAAAAGCAGCTTCCTAGTTACCCCACGAATGCTGGACAGCTTCCAGGGAAAAGTACAGCCCAGATCAAAGATAGGATGAAGGATGATCAGAGGAAGGGAACATTTGAGCTGGCCACATGCAGACAAACAAGTCTCAACCTTCCTCCAGCTGAACTTACTCTCACGGCACCTCAGGGCCACCCCAGAGGCACCTGAACCTTTCCTTGCAGGAGAGGCCAGTGGGAGGCACCGTGTTCCCAGGTTGCCGCTCAGTCTGCGGCCACATCCTGCCCCGGGACCTCGCGCTCTGCTGCAGCTTCCCGAACACCCTTGGCCCTGTGCTGACCCCGAGCTCCAGCATCCTCCTGAGTAACCTACCCAACGCGCGTCCCAGCACCGCACGTCCCAGCACCGCACGTCCCGCCCGCTCTCCCAGCGCCCGGCACCAGCCAGCACTGCCCTTTGGCACGTTACGTGTCCTGTCCTGCACACAACTACCAAGAGACACATAACAGAGGTGGTGATAGCTTTGCTAGGCTGGACATCACCCACAGCTCTCAAAATCTACAGTTCTCCTGTATCTCTCCCAATATTTAATTTACTATTAATCATTCATCCAGCGAACTATAAAATCAGAGTTGAGCACACTGTGCTGACATACGGACACTCAGTTACATGTGTTGTACATCCTAGGCCACAGCAGTAGGGTCTCAAGGTGTAAATAAACAGTAAAGAATGTAACAGGACCCAATCAGATGTGCTCAGCATAAACGACAGCACTTGCACTTCCTTTCATCTGAAATTATTAACTTCATGTACTACACTCAATAAAGATTCAAACATTTCATTACTTTGAATTAATAATAATAATAAGAAGAAGAAAATCAGACTGCTTTTTGTCATGAGATACCCTGTCCAGGGATTTAGTAAACTAGATTTAATTATAAGGCTGTTTCATTAGATGTAAAAACTAAAGACAAGACACTATGAGTTTTGAGAGAAGTGATAATGTAACAAAAAGAGTTTATTATGACACAGGAGATAGAGCAAATGCCCCCAAAGAGGCACCCAGCAGCACGTGCAGCCCATGCTCACCAAAAGCACTTTAGTGCCATGGGCAGAGAGCAACAAACCACAAGGCAGAGAAGCTCACACCTACACGAGCAGGCTGCCTGTGTGCAGACCCAGCCCATAGCTTTGCTGCCCAGAGTGTCCTTCTCACACCTGCCACCACACATTTTCCGTTCAAAACAGCTGACGCCCTTTCCAACCTGCGTTTGCGATACCCCCGAGGCGAACGTTCCTAGTAGGTACAATGCAACACATCCCTAGGGAATCCTGCCGTTAGCAGCGCCATGAACCCGGCTCCTGCCGTGGGGATGAGGATGCAGCGGTGCCACTAAACGCACCCGGCGCCAGGCGCCTCGCAGAGCCAGCCACGGGCTCGGCTGCCCCCTCCGCAGACACAGAGGCACCCGTGCTTCCACGGCTGAGTAACTGCAGTCACCCCCACCCCGGCCTACAGCTCTGTCCTCGGCTTCTCCATCCCGCTATTACCCACGGACACGACAGGTACAAGAGGGCTCTGCAAGCCCAAGACCTCGTGACTTATCCTGCATTACAGTTCACACCTTTCATTAAAATAATAAGTCTCTTTTAGGAATACAGTTCTTCAGGAATACAGTTCCTCATAAATATCATGAGATCTGGCCTTAATATCCTCAGCCTTATAATTAACACCAACTTCAGTGCATATGAAGGCTAAGAGGTCTCTGGGGTTCTTGCTCAGGGAATAACTCTATTTAAGGGCTAGATTTATGGTGTGTTGCAGCTGTGTATTTAAAAGGGTCCCAGGGCTCCAGCGCTTCGGCTGGAGAGCACTCAAAGGGACCTCCCTGCAGCGCAGCAGCCGTCACGAGCCCCTCGCGCCCCGGCCAGGCCTCCTGCACCATTTCTAACCAGCTCCTGACTAAGCAGGAAGAAGAAGCAGAGACTAAACACACCCCAAGGTTATAAAATAGCATTAAAAAAAAAAGTCCATTGAGAAACCACTGCTGGGATTTGATTTGCTACCATCCCCACTGGCATCCCAGGGAAATTTCCTCTTTATGAATAAAACCTATTTTAAAGTAAAATATCTTGCTTGTAGGTTTTTCTCATGCAACCTAATGAAGACGACTGCACAAAGCGATTTGGAAAATAAAGTCCAGTCGATGTAACTGATCTGTGCTGCAGTCATGGTAAGCGAGATCGGAGCCCTCCCAGCACCAGGAGCTGTGTGCATAGGAAGGACAAGCACCAGCTGCCGAGACCCCAGCAGCCTGGGGCACCATGCGCAGCCGGACACGCCGGCTTTGCCCTCTGCAGACGGGAACATGCTCAGCAGCCACCACCTTTAAGAGCTGTAGGAGGACTTGCCCAGGACCATTTAAAGGACATTACAGGTATGTTAGACATTGCTGCTCCTGCGAGCGTTTTCCCGCAAGCTACTGGCACTCCTGACTTGCTTCAGTGCCTCAGGCAAGACGCTTATCCCAGCCCTTTCCTGGAGGTTCTAGCCCAGGATCCCAGAACAAACCTCTGCTCTATCTAACACGGTACCCTGCCTCCAGCAGCAGCTATTAGCTGGTGTTTCAAAGGAAGGCAATCTTGTTAACAGAAGGAAAATATAGTTCCTGACCCTTGGAGGCAGACAGGCTGAGCCCTGAAACTTTTGATTTATTCCTCCTGCTGATGCTGGTTGCTTAGCTACAAATATTCCCAGTGCTTGTAACATGTCCTCTCCCTCACTCTGCCTCACCGTGGTGCTTCAAGTCCAGCCGCAGTTTATTTTTCCTGAAGCCTGGGCAATGTCTCCTCCTGTCTTGCCACCACCAGGGCAAATCCCATGGGCAGCGATAGCCCAGGCTTGGGGACACCCCGGTACCTCTCTTGAGGAATGGCAGCAGTGAGGGATCCCCCACTGCAGGTGAAAACCCATCACACAGCCACATGCTTCATCCTCCTAGAGCAGTCAGCAGTGCCAGGGCCAGCACCTGTGAGCACACAAGCCTGTGGGTAACAGCCAACTTGGCCAAGAAGCTGTAGGAAGCAATAGTCAGGACTAGGCCGGGGCTAAATAAACCCCCTGGAGGAAGAGCAGCCCGCAGACAAGGCTGGGCCCTCTCCTTATGGGAGCAGTGGGGCCGGGGCAGGAGCCGCCTCTTCCCGTGTCTGGGTCCCTAGGAAGCAGGCAGCACTGCTGCTGTCAGCTTGTGATGACTAAAAGCAGGAGCAACTTGGGGAGTAAAAAGTGTGTTTCGGGCTCGCAATCCCTCATGTTTGGTGAGCAGATAACAGAGGATGCAGCAGTGCTGGGAGTCAAGGGTCTCTTTATCAGACTTTTTTTATTGAACCACCTGGCACTGATGCCAGGAGAGAACAGGAGCGCTCCCAGGCAGCTCCGCGCCACAGCCAGTGATTAATTTGTTGCAAGGCGCTTCGCTTGCTGTACATGACAGAGCTCATAAATTCTCCGTCTCAGTGCTTGGCGCCCTGGCTGCAGCGCAAGCGGGTAGAGCCACTGCTGCTCCAGACTAGGGCTAACCCCAATTTACCAGGGGCTCAGGCCCCGTCCCCTGCCGCCTCCCCCTGCACAGACGGGCAGAGGAGCCTTGTACGGCCCCTGAGAACATCCGTGTCCCAAACATGAGTCAATCGCTGCAGGATGTGACAAGCTGCTCGGAGGCTTTGTTAAAGCCTCTTTTGTTATTATATCGGTCTCGCTCTTGTTTTTCTTCTCTCTGCTGTAAATGTACTGGCTGCAGCCCCGTCTGCATCCTGCTCCTCACTGGGAAGTGAGTGGGCAGAGGCTCCGGTCGCAGAGGGCAGCGGTGCCACCGGCAGACAGGGCAGAGCCCCGGGCCCAGCGGCCGCCTGGGACGCGCTCACTACTCCAGGGCCCACGGCCTCCAAACTGCTCCTCACCACACGAGACTGTTCTATCTGTTACCACCAAATCTGCTACCAAGCCACAGATCTCTGAAGCGGTGGGAGTCACACAGCAGCAGAGCAGGGGCATTTCCCTGCAACCCCCAGGGGTGCCGCAGGAGCGTTTCACCCAGGAAGCGGCGCTATTCCTGAGCCTTTCTGCAGATGGAAGCTGGCAAAATCAGTGCCTGCTTCCCCTCTGCCGTCGTGGCTTCCCAAACACGCAGCCCAGGGCCCCTGAAGCCACACACGGAAGCGCCGCTTCCTGCCAAGCCCGGAGCTGCCTCCCGGTCCCCGCTCCTCTCAGCATTACCACTAAGAAGGTCACAAGAGGCAGCTCGGCCTCCAAGAAGCCTGGCTGTCTTCCCAGCCCAGGGCTGCCCTCTCCTCCCGGCACTGCTGTCATTCCTGGGGACACAGCCCACCGGTGGCTGCGGAGCAGGGTGGAGGAAGTTGGGAGCCCTGCTGCGGTGCTGGAGCTCCAACGCCCACCGTGCCGACCCTGCTCCATGTGGACTGCTCCAAGGAAAGCGCCCGAGACCACGGCTGGAAACAGAAGGGAGCAGGGAGAATTGCATCACTTCACCTCTAAACACGCGCTGCCCTCACGGGGGCCGTGCCCCAGCCTGGCTGCTGCCCATCGGCCCCGTGCAGACCCGGCTGCACTCGTCCCAATGCAACAACTCGGGACTTCGGTTCTAGGGAGCTGCTCTCAGCCACACAGTGCTACCAATGCGCCTCATTTTCAGACTGCAGTTATTATTTGCTGCATTTATTGAATAATGAATAATCCAAAGGCCGTGCTGGATACTGTAGCGGCTTAAAATACCGCGCACAGCGGCTGTCACCCGGTACTTGGGGAAGAGCTGGGAGGAGGCCCCGCGCACGGAGCCTAACAAGGACTCACTCCAGCGCTCGCAGGCTCCCATGGAAGACGCCTTCTCTCTGCCTCAGCAAGAGCCCTTGGCACAGAGCTGGGCGGCCGTGCAGGAAGCCAGGCACTAACAAAAGGGGAGGAGAGGGAAGCGGCACCGACCGATCTGCTCCTACTCCAGTGAAATGAGAAAAGGAAACAAACCACATAAGGGATGACTAATAAAGACAGCTCTAAAAACCATTGCCGAGTTAGCCTTTTCAGGTTCGCAGCAGGATGTCAGGAGACGACGTCTGATTCCACAGACTACCCAAGTTTGAGTGCATCTGCCTTTAAAGGGAGCTGTGCGGCGCCTGCCCCGCGGTGCGGGCTCCTGCAAACACTCCCTGTTCTCGGCCATGGCCTCGGGCCTCTTCCAGGCGTGTGGAGCTTCCATGGCCCCTCAGCCACAGTGAGGGCAGGGCCAGGCTCCCCCACCCACCAGGCCCTTGGCGGGATCCAGGACAAGCGGCATCCACACAGGCCATTTTCCCACCCCATTCCCGCCTCTCTTCCCCGCCCGTGAACGTCTGAGGGCTCCTTTTCCGGCAGATGATTGAACGCAGAGGTTGGCTCGCAGCACAGCTGCCGCCATCCCCGGCTGCATTCCCAGGGAGCAGCACAAACATCTGCCCTGCTGGGGGCCGCGGGGCCAGGCAGGGCTCCCTCCGGAGCAGCCCGGCACCGGAGCCCGGCACGCCGTGGGGAGCCGCAGCCAGCAGTGCCCAGCGGCCTCGCTGGCCGCCTCTGCTCCCCGGTCCTTACTGGGAAGCAGTGTAGCAATTCCAAACACTGCCAAGGCCCAGCTTTTCAAGGCTGCCTCATCCACTTCCAGAGCAAATGCATGGCGCACAGGAAACACACTGCCATTGCAGCTCCCTGTTCATTTGTCAAGTCCCAGCGAACTCCTGTAAAGAGAGGCAAGTGGAAAACTACCAGGCACTTACCCAAGGTTCCACAGGGCAGAAAAGCAATATCTGTGCAGAAAAGCAGCTCTGGGATCCCGGGAAACTCAGCTCCTCCCTGGGCAGCGCGTGCCCATGGCCGGTGGAGCCCTCCCTTGCTCTGGCCTCTACAATGCAGCTGCCTCCTCACCCGCGCGCAGCCTCCCGGCCGGCCGACTTCCTCTGCAGCTGACAGCGGGACTATGGAAGCAAAGCTGCTGCCTCGCAGAGGGAGGTGCGGGTGAGGGAAGCTCAGCCCCTTCCCCTCCTTTGTAATCCAAGCCCAGCGGGGCTGCTCCAGAGGCGTCTGCCGCAGCCGCACGGCTCACGCGCGGACTGGCCACGGGCCAGGGCCAGGCTCTGTGCACACCGGGGATGCGCGCAGTGCAGCTCATTCCTAATCGAACTTCATCTGTAAACTTAATGCTTCCTTGTGCTATATAACTAATGCAATACCACAAACACAGGGGAAGGAGAGCTTTGTGCATCACTGCATTGGTTTGCACCCCCAGGTAGTTTTAAGATTTCCTTTCCATCTCCTCAGCAACAGGCTCCCATCTGCTTCCAAAGTGTCATCCCCACAGGAACACTGGGCCAGGTGACTGCTGCCCCGCAAGGACACTCCCGGGATGCTGCCGTGTCCGAGACCTCATAGAAGTGCCGGGATTCCTCCGGCATCAGCACTGGGCAGCTCTGCTCCTCATTGCTTCCTGCAGGGAGCTCATCTCTACAGCTCTAAATGCTGCCAGCCCAGCTTGTGGCCTCTTTCTCCTGATATTCATAATTCCCATTTTTAATTATGAAAACATAATCACAAGCCAGGCATGTGGGAATTAAAGGACATTTTCCTCAAATCCTCTTGAAGTCCAGATCGCCGTCCCTTAGCCACAGCTCACGTGCTAACCAGCTCTAGCCCCTGAGAGCACTCTGTCCCGGCCCTTGCCATACAGTGACCTGGCAAGCAGTCTCAGGGCAGCACATTTCAATCCCCTCGACAAATAAGAGAGGGAGAAAAAAAAAAAAAGTATTTTGGTGGAGTGCCCACAGATCTTCCTCTCGCTTTCCTGAAACCAACCTGCCAGAGGCAGCATTTTTCAGTCACTGCTGATGCCAAATGCTGGGATTCAAACTGCCTTTTATCCACTCCAGCTGCTCGTGCCATACCCCAAGCTAACAGGAAAGGGCCTTCAAAAGCCTTTGACTTCACAGACTTAAATTACTTTTGTCTCAACTTGCGCTGGCCTGAAGTGGTAGCTCCACATGGAATACCTTGACATTTTTTCCCACAGAAAATGTGTACTTCAAAGCCACAGAGTTACTGACCACAACACCATTCCTATGGTACGACTGTATCCTACAGCATCTCTTCTGCTCACACTGTAATTTGCAGCTTTTTTCTGTCCCACCGTATTGCAGAGACCTCTCCTCCGACCTGGATTTAGCCGGGATCCACCGCAGTCCGGCCCAAGCTCCTCAGGCTCTGCGAGATTCCTCCCTCGTCCTGACAGGTTGACAACTCCTCCCGCACACGTAGGTTATTATGGACATCCCAGTGCCCTGAGCGCTATGCCAATGCCTTGCAGTGTAGCTCCTGCATCCCCTTAAAATGTGGGTCTGAGTGGTGACATGCTCTTTGCAAAATCCAAAAGCCATATGCATTTGAGACTAGATTGGGATGCAAAAAGCCAAGCAATATCATGTAGTACAGACACAGAAGAGCATTTGCAGCTAATAACCCACTTGTACAAAAAAAAACAAACCTCGTTGGGAGGCTTCAGTTAAATTTCCAGAGGAAAAAAGCTCACAGAAAATGTAAGACCACCTTGGATGCAGCCATCATGGGCTCCCTGCACCCTCCCATTTCCTGGCATCCCTTCCTTGCTCGCAGTGAACCTGGGTTGGATGACCAGCAAACAGGCAGGGTGACAGGCACGTCACAACTTGACTCAACTACAGCCTTAAGGCAGCTCCAGAAGGTGAATGTTAAATGACAGGACTAAAACACGGACAGTCTGAACTATGCTGGGTAAAAATAAACAACAAAGCAAAGACACCCCACGCCACATTTGTCTGCTGCAAGACACAAGGAGTTGGCTTTTATTCTATACTACACCATCACTAGTTTGAACTAACTCCACTTGTTCATTCTCTTATATACATTGGCATAATGTAATAAGAATTGACCCAGCATCAACTATTCCCTGTCTTAGGAATTATTTCCAGCTGCTCATGCCTGAGGAGGTCCTCGAGAGCCTGGGAGAGTGTATCCATCTGCACACTTATCTCTTCATTACAGACCATTCATCACTCTTTGCCTGGAAGCAACTGTTAATTTATAGTAACTCAACGTCAAGGCAGTTTAAATCCTCTTGAGCATTGCCCTAGGAGAAGATTTTGTCCTAGGTCTCTGGGGCCCCGGTAGATTCGGTTGAGCTTCCTTTTAAGACATGGAATTTTAGAGCATGATAGAAAGGAAAAGCAAAGAAGAGAGGAGAGAGACAAAGACGAGCAGCCTCACTGTGCCCAGCACCAGCACCACCCGGGGCAGCCCTGGCTCTGCAGCACCTTCCTGGGGCACCAGGAAGAAAAGAAGGTACCCCTGGGCTACCACAACAGATCTGACCTTTCTGAAAGGACCACCAGAACTGTCCCTGAAAACCTTCCCAATGGTTATCTAGATAAAATCCACAGACAGTATCACTCCAAGTAGAGCTAACTAGAAACCAAACTGTGATCTCCCCTCCTCTTTTCTCTTTTCACTTAGTTTGGACATTGCTTTATCTTTTAATTTCAAAAATTTTGCTTACCACCCTCTACTAATGGTGCTAGTCCTTGCCTTTTATCAAGGACAATCTGCATCTAATATTTTAGAAAGCTCCAAGAGCTGCTGCAAACAATGGTCGACAGGTCTATGTAAAGCAGACGGTGTCCAAAGAGGGTGTTTACAAGGCAAGTGCTGCTCCGAGCTGCCTTTGCTCCGATAACAAGGCTGGGACAATGACAAATTTCCTTCCCTCGCAGCCAGCACTGGCTCCTTCCAATTGGCTTCCCCCTGTTTATCCAGGATGCTGGGAGAGAGCAGGCACCAAGTATGCAATTAATTGGCAGTTTGCAAGAGCATATTGCCTAAAGATAAACAGAGCGGGTGATCATGTCATATGGAAAACAGCTGAGTGCTGCAGATGCAGTGGTGACCCATTTTTTTTAAAAAGGTTTTTTTGTCCTCTTGACAAATAATTGTATTTAAATGAATACCTTCTTCCGCAAAGTCCCTCTGGCCTGTACACGTTCTGTGTACATAAGCCATGCCAGGTTCTTCTTTAATCTCAAAGTACCTCATAAATTAGGAGCCTGCTACAAACTTTTCCCGCTGACATCAGTGGAGCATTTTACTGGAAGTTTTTCTGCGTGGCAGCACCCAAGCCCATTGCAAGGTACTAACAGCCTTTACTCTTCTCAGAGGACAATCTGCAATGAGGAAAAGTCAGAACTTCAAACTACTGCATCTGACTAACCCAAAATTAGACCATGTGAAAAGGAACAAAACTATCCAGAACAGGCCCAGGAGTGAGAGGGAGATCAGAAAGGCAAAAGATGATAAAGCCCAGAGTCAGTTAAGGAATAAAGAAAAATATAGGAAGAGTGTGTATTTCTTAGGAGATCTTAGGGATCTCAGTACACTGGGAAAAAATATGCCCAGGACTGGAAAGAGAAGGGAAAAGGAAACCTAAACAAGGGGTGTGAGCAGCTCTGCAGCTGGGAAGCCTGTGAAGGGCTACTCTGGACTTTGCATTCTGCAAACCCACCAGGGCCCAGAGAGCTAGAAGGCACAACAGAAATCGGCAACAAAGCCCAATGAGCTTGCAGGACAGGAAACTTGCCTCTCATTTTTTAAAGTTACTGTTATAAAAGACTAAAGAACATGACAAGTTTCTCACTTCATTTTTTCCCAGACCATGTTGTCATTAACATTACTGTTCAAACTGAGTAAGGAAGCATATCATGACCTGGCAACTACACTGTGAGGGACAACACACAGACTGTACCTGCCCCGTCGGACACGAGGACTTCAGGATTCCTCCACTGGCATCACCGACACCATGGAGTGGTTCGTACAGCGCGCTTTGACTCGTCCCTTGTTATTTTGCTCACTGCTTTCACCCTGGCCGCAGCCGAGGAGGAAGCTGAACACAGTGGACAGCTTCACATGCACTCTGCATGCTGTAGACCACATCCTGCCCGTGTGATCCCAGAGGAATTCTTCCTGCAGGATTCAACACAGTTCTACTTTCCCGCTGCCAGGCATTAACCGTGTGCCATGGAGTGTCATAAAGCCATGGCAAAACACTCAGCAGTGTTTTTAAAAACTTTCTTTTAGATCAAAGTAATCTGCATTTGGGTACCTAAAATTAGCTACCAAAATACGTGACTTTCTATTCAGAGCTGAAGAGCTTCCATTGACTTTAATGGATTCAGCATCCCAGAAAACTAGGCCACTTATTTAGGTTCCTAAATAGAGATTTGCATGCCTAACTTGAAGGAGCCAAGCAAACAATGACTTTGTGTTTTAAAAATCCCAAGAAATCGCCGCACAAACCAGTATGCTACTCCCTTCATCTCTGTTACTTGCAGCAAGTCTCAGTTGAGCGAGAGGTTTAACTGCCTTTAGAAGCCCTTGCAATAAGCCCTTCTCTACTCTGCAGAACACCCAGGCACAAGGTTCATATCTTCCTCAAGAGAAGCACTGCCCTGAATCAAGGCACCAGCTCTCTCCTATCCCTGTGCTTGATAAGGGGGACGACTCCTCTCCTTGCACACGGGTGGCTCTGGGGAATAGCCACAAGCAGCAGGAGGAGCCAGGAGAGCCAGTGCACTGCAGAAGAGGAAGGCTCCGGCCTTCTGCTAATGGACAAGAGAAGAGCTCCTCAACCTGCTATTTATCTTAAAACGCATCTGTTTTCATCCCGTGCCATTGAGCTGCTTAAGGAAATAGCTGCATAATTTAGCTCTGATTGTTTAAAGCGCTTGGCAGGAAACAATAGATAAAACCTGACAGGACTTTCTGCAGTTAGCAGTACTAACTAATTACATGAAACACTGCTCAGTGAAATATTGTGACGGGTATCCCCAGACTCAAACAAAATAAGTGGCAGTGGCAGCGTCGCACTGCCTTCCATTGGTACTGATGTTTCGCAAAGTCAAGACTTTCCTAAAACTCTGTCTAAAGCTGCGTCAGGTTGCTGGTGTTACACACCACTACATGCAGGCTGGCGGAATCGCACTAATTTACAAAATTCCCAAAGGAACCACAAGGGTAAGTGGGCTTAGCTCCTATCTCATACACTCCCCTACTCCCCAGCTGCAGCTAGGGAACACTTGGTGATGGGAAGCAATAGGGCACAAACCCCCGACCACAGGGCACAGAACCACCAAATTCTCCATGTGGAGAAAGAGTATCTCGTCTTTGAGGAAAGTTCTAACACTAGCAAAAAGTTTTCCAAGCAAAACGTTTGGCTTACTCCATGAAAAACTGCAGATTCTGCTCCCCCTGAGAAGGAAGGAAGTTTTCATTTACTGGTCCCAGGTAAAATTGGAAGGGGAACGACAAGCACTTTGTAGTGCAGCCAGCCTGCAGCACAGTAAAGCATGCCACGAGGAAAGCAGTGCAGAAGCAGCAGAGCTCTGCCCAAGCTCAGGCACACACGACCTGGCCAAATTTGTGTTTCTTACCTGCCCAACTTTCTGGTGCATCTCCCTGCAGAGCACCCCGGGCAGGAACGTGCTCCAGCAGCGGCTGCCGGCGGGGCCGCAGAGGAGACTCACATGCCCCACGAGTCCCTGGCCTTTAGAGAAGCAGGGAGCTCTTATCAGCGTGGAGAGGCCGCGTCCCAGCTTCCCGAGGGCACGAGATGCCGGCCAGACCCCGGCCTCTGAACAGGAGTGGACATTCCAGCACCCAGCTCCAGAGGGGAAGAAGCCTTCAGACAAGGAGGCTAATAAAAAACATAATCCACATTGGCATATAGCCTTAAAGATAAACAAAAACAAAACCTAAAAACATCCTCATCCCAAAAAATAAAAAGGATGAAGAAAAAACATCTTTTATATAGAGCACAGTTAATTTTTAAAAGCAGGGAATTTTTCTAAAGGTCCCATGCATCTTTTACGTGTATCGATATACCAGAAAGTCAAGGTTCTGGTTTCAAATTCTGTTTGAAACTTTAAAGTTAACAGCTCTTTCTGAACTGATTAAACTAGAGATTCACAGGAAAAGACAAATAAGAGCAATTGGATGAGATTAAATACAATTTTCTAAATGGCAATGGACAAGAGTCTTGCTGCCTGCAACACTATCCATGATGGAGGAGAGAGCGAGGCCACGTTCTTCCAAATAGCTGCCCCTTCCCTGCCCAC
This sequence comes from Eudromia elegans, assembly GCA_003342815.1. Lineage (NCBI taxonomy): Eukaryota > Metazoa > Chordata > Aves > Tinamiformes > Tinamidae > Eudromia > Eudromia elegans. Next base: position 1,775,776 of record PTEX01000017.1, read on the forward strand.
ATCCCGCACTGCCCTCAGCCGGATGGGTGCAGCCCTACAGAGTGAATCCAGGCATTCTCCTCCCTGAGCACGTGGCTTCTCTGCAGTCCTCTGCACCCATCACGCGCATGTCCTCTGGATGTCATTAGTAAATAATAAATGGAATTGCTCATGAACACTGGAAAAAAATATATAGGATTTTTTGGAGCATGTTGAGAGGTCAGGGTAGTGACAGGCACAACAGGAGGAGTGAAACAGGACAAGCTCAGGGGAAGGCCAACTCAGCAGCACCACCGGACACAGGGACCCACCAGCAAAGGCGGCGGGTGCCGACTCCCCGCAGGAGCGGGGCACCAAAGCAGCACTGAAGCCCCACAGTGACCAGGAGACAGGAGGACATGACTGGACCCCCAGGGCTGTGGTTCCTTGAAGGGCTCCCATCAGAGTGGGAATATGAGTGCTGCCCCAGGTGACAGCACCAGCGTTTGCCACAGGTCAGGCTATCCCATCCATCAGCTTCGGGGAGGTTTGATTGGGATTTGGCCCTTGCCGCAGCCCTGGAGAGCCTGCAGTTGGGCTTAGACACAGAAGAGGCCAGAGCTGTGGTAATGGGAACATCCTTCTAGGACCGACACAGCAGGCGATCCCTGTCCTGAGCAGCCCAGCTGCTCTGCACACTCAGATCCTCCAAGCTCTGTTCGCCTCCACCAGAGACCCAAGGACAAATCGCAAAAGAACTTTTTTTTAAAAAAAACCCCTTTTCTTTAAAAAAAACCTTTTTCTTAAAACTTTTGAGCTTTTTTTTTTAAAAAAAAAAAAAAAGAAAAAGAAAAAAGCAGCAAGCTTCTTCTCCAACAGCTGCCAGTGACTTAGCTAGGACAAATAAATCCAAACTCAAAATGGAAGCAAGTCAAACACGTGCTGTCAGCTGCAGAAAACCATCCCCATTTGTCCCCATCATCGTTCACCAAAAGTCAATACTTTTTCCCCACGAGTGCCAGGCCAGGCTCAGCGCTGTGGAGGAAAAGGAGTTGATCTCATTTCCCAAGCACTCCTTAAACTAAAGGAGATTTGATTTGGTCACCCAGAACAGGGCTTCAGTCACTTCCCTTCCTCTCTAGGGATCCCAGTCTCCTGGACTCCTTGAAACATGCACAGCCCCACACGGAACAACTGAGAGGTTACTTCCTCCCACACATTCGTAACGAGCAATTCGTCTTTTGGTTTACTGCAGCCCGCGACAGGATTCCTAAATGCATCACATCTTGTGGGGATCCCATTCCCGTGCACACTCCCTCCTGGATCCTCTGTGTTCGCACGCTCCTTCGGGAAGGCTCAGCCGAAATCCCTTTCCTTACTAAGCCTTTCCCTTTCCATCACCCACATTTGCAGCTGTGTTAATGTGAGACACAGCTGCTGGCCCTCTGTTCTCTTTAGGAAACATACCTTGTTGGACTGTGACCAAGAGTAGGAGAAGTCTGTTTTGCATCAGTTTTTCCAGGTTTGATTTGTGGGAAGAGTGTTATTTCTTACAGAACGCACCCATTTACTGGCTAGGGATATTCAAGGGTGTTTGGTTTTGCTTGTTGTGAATTTGCATTAGAAGCATCTAACTGATTAGAAGCATCCAGCTCCTGACAGCTGCTGCAGCATGCATGAAAATACGATTAACTAAGACACGGCAATGAATCCAGTCAGAGGCTTAGGCTTTTCCTGCTCTAACACAAAACAGAGGAAGGGCCATTTAACAAAGCTCCCTTCTTGACTCGGACATCAGAGGGCGCTGCACGTTGGCCTGGTGGGTCTATGAAGCTGAAGTTTTAATGTTAAGGAGCCATGTGCTGTGGGGAGCGGAGGCTCCTGGCCCAATCCCAAATATATATATAAGAAATAAATAGCCAAGCCACGCTCCAAAAGGCCTCTGCAGCTCAGTAGAGGAAACGCTCCCCCATGGCCCACGTGCCATCACCGGTTGCCGGCCGTTGAGCTGCAGGCCGGGCGGTCCGGCTGCAGTGACGTTTTAACTCAAAACAATAAACTCAGGCTCTTGTTCTGCGAGAAGCCACTAGAAATCCTGGAAGACCTTCAAAGGTGCGCAGTATAATACTCAAAAAAGCCATGCAACTTTAGTAAATTGAAAAATTTGAATCTCCTACCATGGACTTAAAAGGGACTACTGAATCTTTAATGACTGCATTATAGAGATGCTTCAATCTGAAAAGGGCTTAAGGTCTTCCTTTGAAGAAGTTAAACTTAAAAAACAATAATATAAGAAAAATGTCTGCTACAGTCCAAGGTCACAAAGGGTTCCATGCAGCTCCATATTCTTCCCAACTTTGACTTCTCCAGCAGAAGTCACTTGTTAATCCAGAGCACCTACTTGAAGCTGGATGTAATTAGCTGGGCAAGGAAAGCACATGCTGGAGTAAAAAATATTGCTGTAACAAGCGGCTGTAAGCAGCAATGTGCTGCAAATACAGGTGGAAAAACAGGCTGTTTATTTAATTCAAGAGCACAGGCTTCTTATTCACTTAAATGCTACTTTGGAGCTTGGCTTGTTTTAAGCTGTTAGGCAGCCCGCAGTCATCCGGCTGATCAATAGCTGGGAGGAAAAGCACCCGGAAGCTCCTGCAGGGCTGGGAGCCAGGTAGTAGCTTCCTCTTCCCAAGCCAGCTCTCTCATTACTCCCTTCCCCAGTTCGGCAGCATCCCTCCTCCCCAGCCGTGTCCCTGCTTTGGGCCACACGCTGGCTGAGCATACTCCAAGGCGCTGCCGAGCGCTAGTGCCCACGGCCGCAGCGCCCTCGACTGTGTTCCTGTCGAGCCTACAAGCAAACCTAACAAGAGAGAAGGCAATTTGTGTCTTAACAAAGTCTTCTTGAAGTCTTCTTGACTTCTAGTCAATAATATCAGACCAACTGCCGTTTTATAAGCTCTGCAGTGAAATAAAGCTTGAAAAAAAAAAAAAAAAAAAAATCAATGATTCCCTGTTGTTAAACAAGAGCACAGTCCACAGCAAAGCACTTAAACAGTTAGACTAAGCCGTACATTTAGATGGTGCAAGACTAGTTATGTAAATTTAAAACAAAACATTTAAAGGTTGGATGAGGGCAAAAAAATACATAGTGGATACAATTTGAAAAGACAGTAGTTATTACAGATTATAAATATGCATGCTAATTTATGTACCTTCTATTGATGTTTTCTAATTCAGTTTTTATTTATTTTATTGCATGCAGATAAATTCCAGATAACAGCATTCTAATGTGTGGAAGGTTTAATCCTACAGAAACACCTTAATATGCAACTTAGGGATCTCGGATCATCAATAATCCCACACGCACTGCATTTAAGCTACTTCATTTACACAGCATTTGGTACATGTGAGCGAGACCCCAGGGACAGCAGGCGCTGCCTTCCGCCCGGGAGCCACCCTCGCACGACCAAGTTCGTTTTGAGGATATTCTTCACCCCCTTACTGGAGGGAGAGAAAGAAAATGGACAAACTGAGAAGTCCTTTTCCCAGAGAAAGATCATCCACCCTCTCTAAGCACATTCTGATAGGAAGATAAAATTAATACTCAAACACTATCCTTCTCATCAATCCATCCATCTACTGGTGGTTTCAAGACCATAAATTAGATCAATATGAATTATTTTATGTATGAGCAGATGTTAAGCCACAACATGATACAATCAAATCAGATGACTATTTCCTAAAAATTCAATATTTACCCGTACTGAGTAGAGTAAGTGCATCTGCTCATCCAGAAGCCAAGAGATCTGTTAAGGAGGCTCGGATGTTGAAAGCAATTCATGGACTAAGTCCTGAGAAGCAGTATGATTTTTACTCTAATTATTTTTTTTTTTCTCCAGTTCTGTCTCTAGCTCACTGCTTCCTCTTCAATAGGACACTCTAAGATTGCTAAAAAACTTGAGGAAAGTTTAAGCTTCCAATTATCAACGCATATCCATACACTGTGGCTCACCCATCTCTAGCGCTGCCAGTGGAAGGCAGCATCTGAGGCTTGTACAAGAGAACCCAAAGGAAAAACCAAGCCCCACGCACACAGCGCCTGTTTGCCAGTGCAGCAGAACACGACACCCGGGTTAGGACCCTTGGAAAACACACCCCGACACCTTCCCCATCCTTTCCCAAGCCCCTCTTCCCCTGAATCTCTTTACTCGCAGATCCTGACTGGGATCCTTGGATGATGATGGAAATCAGAAGAGACCTGTTAGGTGACTGACTCCTCCAGCACATCCCGAGGGTTCTGTCGGTAATGAGAGCGCTTTCACTGCTTCTCTTGGGAGCCTGTTCCACACGGATTTATTGGACTATTCGGATAATTTTCTGATGTCTAGATGCCTATATCTTCCCTTCCCACTTCATCCCATGTTTATCTAGCAATTATCCACCCTAAATTCCTTTTACCTCCCCAATGCCGACACCCTTTAAATACACAGTTATGACATTGGCACTCTTATCTTGCCGCTGACCTAGATAACAGGACTCGCTCTGCTCCGTGCTCCGTCCGCACTGCCAAGATCTTACTTACACGGAGATGTTTCCCGGATTCTGCATTTGGGCAGCTGGTGTTCCCCACAGGCCACCGAGGGCTCCTTAGACTCAGTCTCTGGCTGCTGTGATCATTTTTTTATTATACTTTGCTGCCTCCAATCTAGCTTGTGAACCATTCACCAAAATAAGCATTTTTTTAATTACAGATTTCTGAGAATTGTGATTTTTTTTCCCTCTAGATGTAGTCATCTGATTATCTCCAGGATGAAATTCATTTGCTTAATCACCATCCTTTTTAATTTGTTTAAATCCATGTTTCTCTTTCTTCTGTTGCAGCATCTCCCCGTTAGCTTTTCCTACATGTAGTTAGTGTGGTTGACAGGCTCCCATTGAGGAATGAACACGAGATTGCCATAAAAAGCAGATGCCAAACTCGCCCTTTCACACTAAGCCAGCTATCTTGTCTACAATTCTTCATTCAAATCAACACATCCATTGCTCGTATTTATTATCTGAAGTCCTAATCTTGCTCCCATTACTATTTCAGCCCCACACTCACAGAGGATGAGGCCAACAGAACATTAATTTCAGGTGGAGACAGGAGGGCACAGGACTAAGCACTTGCCTTAAAAATCACCAAGGCATCTACTAGGATCTACAAATCTGTCCTGAATTTCCAAAGACCTCCCCCGTGGCCGTGGGATATGGCTTGGGATCAAGAGCTGAGTATTTTAGAGAACAGGCAACACCGAGTCATGGTCCAAACACTCGCAGCAGTCACCACGTGGAGCCTCTCGCTCAATTACAGCCTGAAGACGCCCCGTCCTCGGCAAGCTGGTGTCCTCCACGGGTATCCATGCAGATTAACACCCTTTAGAGTTAATTAATAGACTCTCACATGCATTACAGGTATTTGAGAAGTGCCTGCTGATAACGCTGTCATGCGGAGCCCAGCTAAGTATGTCATTGAGAAACTACCGAGACGAGGAAGCATCAGCCATTTAAAACCAATAATATTCAATTATTGTGTTAGCAGAGAAAAGAGAAAATAAATACATTGCAGGAGGACTGTAAGAAGACTACTAAAAGCAGCATTATTAAAAATTGATTTTTTAAAAATGAGAAGTCTAAGCAGTCTCAGCCAGTAAGGGGGTTAACGCAGTCTGATTTCAGAGCCCTGTTAGACGGTCTCACCAAGGTGTGTACACACAGGCACACGCACCTACAGCACCAGGTGTGTCAGCTGCCTGAGCACCCTCCCTGTGCTCACCACGAGCTATGCGGGTGGATTTCCCTACAGCTACAAGGGCAAACAGCTTCTGCAGGGCTCAGGCTCCTCTCCCAGGGCCACAGAACCGCTGTACGGGGAGGAGGCTCTGGGCCCGACTAGGGCCCATTTGCCAACTATGCTGTTCTGCAAATTATGGGCTATAAAGAATTAACAACTGAATATAGATTAACTTAGTCTGCAGAGAGAAGGAGTCCCAGGTGCCTGTTCTCAGCCTGTGGCACATGGAAACGTTCACCTCGCGTTTGCTGCGCGACAAGGCAGTGAGTGGGCTGTGTGCAAGACACAGCTCGCTCTTCCCCTGCTACTCACTACCGACTCGGTTCGCAGCAGCAGGGCTATTAGAAAGCCAGTCCTGCGCTCAGCCCCAGCGCAGCGCCTGGGCATCTCCCGCCGCGCCAGGCGGAGGGCGAGGAGGGAACGACACGATGGCAGCCGCCTCTCTGGCAGATTCGGGGTGATCTCGCTCACGGCCCCGCAGGGCTGGCAGAGGTTTCAGAGCACGGGTCAGCAACGTGGCCACGGCACGCTGCTAATAAGCGCCTCCGTGCCAGGGAGAGCGCGTCTGCACGGCGCAGAGCGCAGCGAGCTCGCTTTGTTGTTCCCTATCATACCACCCACCTGAACAAAACAGAGCCTGACACATGTCATAGGGAATTACGCTCAGAATGAGAGGCCCTTAGGCATTAAAGCCCCATTTGTATTCCAGTCATAGTAAGCAAAAATAAAATAAACAACAATCACATCATTACTATGAAAGGCCGTTACAGCCAGATGTGTGCACGGAGCTGCTCTGAGCCCTCATACTGGAAACACAAGGGCAGCACCAAGAAAGGGGGAAGAAAAGCAAAGACAAAGCAAAGAGCAGAATCCACAGCAGAGAAATCCTCCTGAGGGCTGAATTTGGTCTCACACCAAGCGCCTCACGCTCACCAAAGCGCCGTCCCTGCAAGGACATGCTACAGCTCCCCACGCTCTTCCCCTCCACTATATTTGGCAGCGGTGGCTCCTCAGAGAGGATGGCAAACGCTGCCCGTCTGCAGGCTGCAGAGTGGGAGGCCATTTGGAAGCAGTCTGGTTTATTTTCATGTTATGTAAAATAAGAACTGTAATTGCTGGTTGTTGTTGTGGAAAAATGCTCACGCTCTTGCAAGCAAAGCAGCAAGGATAGGAAGGCACAATGTGGACTATGTCAAAGTCCAAAGTCCTTCGGTAAAACGGAAACAGAATTCCCATCTCCTTAGAAAATGCAGAGTCGGATGCATATTTTACTTTCAAATACCTTAATTTCAGTCACAGGAATCTCCGTTAGCTGGGAAGGCTGCTAGCGATGAACACTGTGGAGCACGCTTCCCTAGCCCACCCTACACGCTAATTCCCACCTTGCTTGCACACGGGTGTTGAGTTATAATTATGCAAATTCTTGTTGCAGTGTTGAGCGGAACCTCGGCCCATGCTCAGCTCAGAGGCAGAGCAAAACGGGCAGATTTTGCTGCACTCGGTGCTGAGGAGCCACGGTAGGTCCCACGCACAGCGCTGCGCCAGTTGGATGTCACCCTGTTCTGGGTACTGCAAAACTCACCTATCTGGGTGACATGTTGAGCCCCACAGAGTGGGTCTATCACGAGGCTCCTGCAAGGCAGACGCCAGGGCATGAAAATAAATGTTGCTGAAATAAATGTTAAGTGATGGCTGCGGTTGAATTCCACTTGGTTCTCTTTGGTCTTGTGATATACCTCAAGTTTTAAAGACCAAATGAATACAGAACGGATAAATTCAGATTTTTTTTTTTTCAGCCCAGGCCTCAAACAGCCACTGCAAAAATCACATCTATAGATTAAACACCTCTCCCGTTTGCAGCAGGCCCTCTAGATGCGAGCACCACCAGGCTCCCAGGGAAACCTGGATCCAGACCAGGCAGACACAGCCGCCATAATGAAGGAGAGCTCCCCGCCTGGCAGACACCACAGCACTGACCGCTCAGAGTGCATGCAACGTTTACATGAACGGTGGGGTGAGGGCTGCAGGATGGTCCTGTGGAGGGGCTCCCACAGGCAACACACAGCAACTGCTTCCAACAGGGCTGCGTCACCTCCCCCGGAACAGCACTGAGCAGCACCGCGGCTCGGCAGCCATCAGGCTGGGGACACTGGAAACCCAAAGCAAAGGGCCAGTCTGATGGAAAGCCTGTGGTTTTCTAGCTACTACTACGTTTACGTCACCAAGAATGAATGTCACCCTCCTTCTGCACGCTCGCAGTCATGTACCATGCGCACCACATCCCTTTCTCACATAATTACATATATAATCCACATGGATTAAAGCCAAATTCGCTGTAATTTATATTCCTGGCTTTGATTCAAATCAATTAAGTAATTTTTAAAACAAATTTTATTTTAATTTCAGCCAAAAAGCACTGGTTTAATTCAACTAAATGCCATTTTTATTTCTTTTCATCATACCCAACCTGAATTTGGCTGAACAGAACAGCAGCAAGGCGCTCTGGAACCAAAGTGGAAAAAATCCAAATGACAAACTCTGTCAGCCAGGTAAGGCAGACCCTAACATCCACAGCACAAGACTTCCCCAGTGACCAATGCACCTGAAATCTCCTCAAGGATCACTTCCCGGAGGTGCCAGGGCAGAAGGCATTACTGGACAGCACGGCAGGAGCACGTTTCCCCCCGGATGGACGGCCTGGATGCAGTTACTCCATGTTCCCGAGTCCCACAGTCGATGCACCCAGCGCTCTGCACAGGCAGCTCAGCACGCAGCCCCATGGGACGAGGGCAGCGAGAGTCGTGTCCGACGCCATGCACAGGGCTCGTGAACCCGCCACTTGTGCTTCCCCCATGCAGCTCCATCCTCACCCCTCGCACAAACTTGCCAGACAATGTTCAACACAGGGCCAAGCTAAACTCGCTCCTCAGCATTCCCATTCCCAGCAAAGGAAAACAGCTCTTGCTAAGAGCAACTGCCAACACACAGGACAAAGCTGCTTAACCCATCAAGCCATGGAGCTCCTCTCTGCGACAGGAACCTCAAGTTTAGAGCTGGCAGGTAGAGGCCGGCGCCACGCGGACACCCCTCAGGGCTGCGTGGGGAGGAACTCAAGGGACATTGGGGCTGTATCTAATCAAATGTAATTGCCCATTGCTGCTGAAAGGAAAAGTCCTCCCTTCACTGCCCTCTCCAGTCATTGGGCAGGGGTTGGCTTGGTGCCCAAATCCAACGGAAACCACCTCCCCGCCAAAGGAAGAGCTTTTCACAGAGTCACTGTGCTGCCCTTCCGTGTCGTGGGCTGGCCAGAGCGGCTGCAGTGCAAGCTGGGGCACAGAGAGCCCGGCCACTCCTTCCCGTTAAGGAGCAACATTGGCATCGGGAGCAAAAGCCTTTCTTCCAAGCCAGGAATGCGAGTATCTTAGCATTCTAAACCCAAACAAAAAATAGGCAGGAGAGTCTAGAACTAAACAAAATATACAAAAGCCATAGTGTTGTCCTTTTCCCACTCTGTTTTTCTTTGGGCTTACTGACATGAAGAGTAATACTAATGGAACTGCACCAAAATTCATGCAAGTCCCACCAGGACAAAACCAGAATAAATAGCATGTTTGGAAACAAGGTGTTAATGCAGTGGAGTAGCAATATTTCTCTGCTCTGAAGACTGTCATGACACCATTAGCCACAACAAAACTCAGCTGTCACCCCTGCTTGCAGGATATGAGCAGAGCTGTCTTCTTGTAACCCCGTGTGCCCACCAATACACCAGTCCAACCCTTGCCATGGAATTGCCAAATACCTGTTCGGGTTGCAACAACAATAAAATAAAATAATCCTCTATTTATTAATCAACCTGATCTTTGCCGGCAGAAGCGGCGCCTCGCCATCACGTGCAGCTAGCAGCCATTCTCCAAGTGCTGGCCATCTGCAGCTGCGATACAATGCCTTGATTACAAATGTCAAAAAGAGAGCATAACATTAACTTCTCCTTATATAGCAGGTTTAAGGAAATGTGCCTTCATGCTACACTAATTCAGTGCCCTCAGTATGAAAGCTCCCCATTACCGTGTCTCGTCAAATTAGAGCCAGTGACACAACGGTGTCATCTGCACCCTCACACAGCACCATATTTTGTAATTAAGCAGGACAGGCAGACAATGGCCTTGCTTACACAGAAGAGGTCAGGAACACAAACCATATTTTTGCAAGCTAATTGTAAGATGCATGAAGCCAATTATCCCCAAAGTGCTGCGTATGCCTAAGCAGGAAGGATTTTATAATTCTGCTACGTGCCTGGGAGCTGAGACACAGCAAACGCTGTTTCCCCATGGGGCCCCGTGCTGTTTTGTTTGGACTGTTAGGAAAGTGGGAAGCTGAGAAACTTGAAGGAGGAGACTATTAAAGTAATTCTGAATTCTTATCCCCTCCCCTGACATTTTACAATGGCTACAAAAACTTCCAGGAATTAATATCACCTTTTACTCAAGTACATTAGACGTGACTTCCCTGTTAAATTAGGAAGTTACTTTGAATATGTAGTGTAAGTGAAGTGCTTACTTATTTCCTAGAAAATGTCAAATATGCTTTTACCTTGGATACCTCCAGACCTGCAGCAGATTCACATGCATGTGCACAAGCCCATTTGGGACCACAAACACACATAATGCAGATTTACCCAGAGAAGCAGCCGAGACCTCACAACGGGTCTGGGAGAAGCTGGAAAGGGGCCCATGACGTCCAGCAGGCCTCCCCCTCAGGGGGTTCCTGAGCTCATGGCAAACACTCCATGTGTGGGGGGATCCCGACAGCCTTTGCCAAAGACACACAGCCAGGACGGCGCTGCCTGGGGAAGCACCTGAGCCGCCCGGGCACCGCCACTCACAGCTCCCCTAACATCTGGCACCAGCCTCGCCCCAGCACTGACTGCCCCTGTCACCGGTCACCAGCTGCAGCACTGATTTCACCAGAGCAATGCATTCCGCACGCTGAACCATCGTAACACTTGGTCTGGTTCTGCTTCTCATACTCACCATCAAAAATTGTGCTTTATTACTAATAACAAGGCTCCTACAGCAATTCTCAAAAAGCACAAAGATGGCAAAATTTGCCCTTGTACACCAAAGGGAACCACACAGTAATTTACTAAAGTCACTGCGCTCCTTTCATGCACCTTTTCCAAAGGAAAGGTCTCTTCTCCATCAATATCAAATCCAGCCACATGAAAAACGACCATTCTTTTCCTATGAGCACATGCTCTGCTTGACTGCACCCAGTGCATGAGTCTCCAGCACAGCCTTTGCTGCACTTCCTCAGATACTCCTTGTAGAAGAAAAAAGGTTGGCCAAGACTTTCCTAGAAGCCAACTCCCACACTCCCGTAGCGGCTCCAGGCACACACCGAGATAGAGCTGCAGAGAAGCACCCAGCAAAGGGTGCATGGGGCAACACGCAAACCCAGCACAGAGCCATCCCTCAGTGCCAGCTCCCCCATGGGAGGCCGCAGCCTTGTGCAGTGCCTGCAGCCCTGGCCTCACATCGCACAATCTTCCCACTCTTGCACAGGGTAATCATTTGCCATTTTAAATTTTCATAAGGTATTTAAGTGTTAAATTAAAAACAGGATAAAAGCCATAGATCTGTTTACATCCTCCCCTCTGCTCTACATACATGCTGGGCCCTGCTAGATAGTTGCCTGTGTATATATATGCATGTATTTTATAAATTTATATACAAAATTGCTGTATAAAAATTGCTCGTCAGTAGACATCAGAATAAATGACATAGGGAAAGAAGCAGCAGTGCCTTGGGTTAACCTCCATGTAAGTACCGAAGGCCCACACCTCCTGCAGAAGGATCCCTTCTGTTATAGGGCTGACAACGTTAGGACGGCTAGGGGACCAAAACCTTGCAGTCTAAAACCACCTAGGGTCAGATGGTCTCCTGCAGACCATGGAATATCTGTGTATCCTGCTTGAAGTTTGAGCAGTTGCTGCCGAACAAAGCCTTTAATTTTCAGTTTCTAAATGCTCACATAAGCAAATCCTTGGGTTTTACTCAAGACTCCTAAATGCTACCTCTTCTCCAGCTTGTTAGGATCTAAACTGAAAAGGTACCACTACCATTCCCTGAATCTCTTAAAAGAGAAGTTGTGGTAAACGTGGCTTCAAATGAAAGGACCCCGATGCCCAGCAAGCCCCTGAACTCCTCTCAGGGCAGGAGAGGGAAATTACAAGGCTTAACTTAGAAAAATGGCTTTGGTTGCAGGGCTAGCCAGGAAGTTTGTTTCCATGTCCTGTACTGCCGGTTCGAGCAGAACTCAGCTAGACAGGGAGAAAACACTAATAGAGCAGTTCTTCCTGCAAGTAAGGCAGCAACACCCTAGGTGACATCCCTGGCATCCAGCTACGCTTGCTCCTCTTCCGTATGGAACACGCTGCCCTACTTCGAGGGCTTGCAAAAACGGCAGCACGGGAACCCAATCAGCTCCATCTTCCCATACAGGAACCTCTGCAATGCTGCTCTGTGTCGAGCAGCACCACCTTTCACTTGCAGAATGCAGAAACAAGCCCAGGAGGCTGCAAAGGGACAGGGAGGAAGAACACAGACTGGCAGGTGTCATTCCTAGACATCAGAAAGTAACCCCAGCAGTGAAGCAGGAAATCCCGCTAAACAGAAAGTTGTTACAGGTTTTTAAAGTGAAGTGTGTAATCAGTGGATCAAAGTGCCATCCTGATGTTCTAAGCTACCATTGCTAGATGCTTCCCTCAGTGCAGGGCCTCTTTACAGTCTAGTCTTTGCTATTTTTCAGACATACTTTTCTTGGCACTACCATGTCAATCCCTGACGAAAGTCACGTAAGGCTGACTGATCTGTCTTTGCAAGCAAGCAGTTGTAACCTCTGTGGTTACAACGATGTCTCTTACCCTACTATGACCTTGACCTGCAGGTGAACTTACACATAAATTTACCTAGAAACACCCCTCTGTCTCATGCACACATTCACATAAATCTACATATACATAAGTACATTCAAATCTTATAAAGCACTATTTTAAATTCAAACTTTATTTCAGTTTAGGCTAAAGAATTAAACCAAAGTCTCATTCCCACTTTGTTTTCCTTGAGATCTGCTCCAATAACAACCATTCAAGGCCAAATGCACCCTCTGCGCCCTCCCTGCAACACATCCCCTCTGCATGGAAAGATCCGGTCATGGCTCAGCTGGAAAAAGCAGCTTCAGCCACGTGCCGAGAATCCATCTCGGAGCGATGACAGGAGTCGCTGGCTATGGAAGGCGCGCAGGGAGGGGAAGGGGTGGGGAAGGGATTTAGCAGATTATGGTTGTTATTGTTCTGGGTTATTGTTCATACAACGCGTAACCCAGCAGTGCTCAGAGGAGTTCAGCGTGTGAGCACTCTCTGCCTCCCTCCCTCCTGCACATCAGTCGCTGTTGGCTGCTGCATCTACGTGCTATTTATATGCTAGTGCAGCAGCCCAGAATTTATAGTGAAAAAAAAATTCAAAAAGAATAGACAGGCTTCTCCATATGTATCATTCAGCCTAAAAAGGGACGGCTTGCACTGCACACTCACCAACAAATTAAAATCATCTCCATTACAATTAAGCAAGTCAATACTAAGCAAGCAGTATCATAAAATAAGCTAAGCAAGATAATAGCACACCCCAGAAAAAACAAGCATCTTTGCGCTCGCTCTCTCTCCGTCACCGCCACCGTCCTCCAGGCACCAGGGAGGTCCCTTACCTTTCATTGTCCACGCTCCTGAAGCCAGGTAAAACGTGCCGGAAGCTGCTGTTCCGATCAAGCTTCGGTTGGCTCTTTGTCCTTTTGATGGAGCCTTTAAGCCGACGGCTGAGGAACCCCTGTGGGGTGAGACAAGGATACTAAATTACACCAAAAGAAGGAGAGAGGCAGAGCGAGCCCGAGCTGCGTGCGTGTGGTCAGGCAGGCGGCGCGGCGGCTCCGCAGCTGCAGCCGGCGGCTGCGCCCAGCGCTCACCCAGGCCAGAGCGCTGCGTCGGCGCGAGACTCCCCAAAGCCTCTGTTGCTCTAGCAACCAGCAGCACACATAAAAATCCTGTCTGCCAGACAGGACGCGGCACAACTGCCAGCGAGCGACTACTGCTAGCGTTACTACTACTGCTGGGCTGGGGCAGCCAGGGCACCTCACAGGTGCAAATACTCTGGGACACAGGCAGTGACTTAAATACCTGGCCAGGTCCCCTGGGTTTCACCCTGCCGGGCAGAATGGGGCTCAGGTGTCTTCAATTCACACCACGATAACCCCAGTGCAAGCAGGGTGGGCAGGTGGGGTGCTTGGTGCTGTGCACACGGCGTGTGCCCTGCTCCTCACTCCTGCCCTCATGCAATATAAGTCATGGCTCCTATTGTGCTCCAGAGCAAGGCGAGCACTAAAAGTTTTAATAGCAAAGCTACTAATGTGTTATTTGCTTATTGTTAAGAGTTAATGTTCTACATAATCTGAACATTACACTTCATCTCTAGGCTAAATATGGCAATAAAAGAATAATACTATCGTGGTGTCCAACACTGACAGTATGGCAGAATAGTCTTAACGAATCGTGGTAGCTACAGGAGTGAGACAGCACGTTAAGGAGAAACCAGGGTTTTGCAGTGAAGCCTGGGGTAGTGCCCTCTACCCTGCTCTCCTACCAAAGAAATAACTCAGCCACATACAAACAGTCTGGCAAATCCCCGCCTGAGCCGGGATCTAGCACGTGCCATGTCCTGTCCCATCCCCAGCAGAGGGCTATAGGTATCCCCTGGATCACGCACAGATTTTGACACGCAGAAAGAAAGAAACATGGGTGAGCAGGATCCTTGTGCGGGGTGCTGGCCTGCCTGCCTCTGCATCTCACATGTGAGCTTAAGTAGATCCTCCAGTTAATCTGAACAAACAGATATGGGTCATATACCCTTTGGCAGCTTCCTTTTATACACTGATAGCCTTTGTATGTCTTGCTGTAAGCTAATCATAGTATAACTTGCATCCAGCCTGTCATTTGTGCATTCTGTGTGACTGCCCTCCCCACCTCGATGTTCATGGGTCACGCTGTCTCTGTCCTGGGGCAGGGTGTGCGGCTCTTATTACGTAAGTGACTTTCCTGTTTGTAAGCTCATCAGGAATTTGAAACATGTCGGTAACCAAAGGTGTTTCACATTTATTAAGTGCCACTTTACCTACAAATGAGCTATGTAGCATGCATTCACAGGAACTGAGTATTTCCTTGGGCGTTCTCTGCATGACTGAAGTAGGACACACAAGTCCCAGCCGTGGGGCTATGTGCTCTGCTGTCCTACATGTGAGGAATGCCGTGTAATGTCCCACCATTACCAAGCCAGGCTTTGGAGACCAGTAACAGCTTTCAGCTCTGCACAGGTAATTGAGAAGGGAAGAAACACATCCTTCCCGTAACAACTGATTACAGCTTTCTTTCCCTATCTTTTATTTCACATCCTGACAATCATTAGATTTGGAAATCAACATTCAGAGGTGCAGTAAGACATCACTTTCCTTCTGTTTCCCCTTGCTGTCACATTCATTGCCACACAAGGAGATCACATTGTGCCACTTCTGGACTTCACTGCAAGAATGAAATGCCAGAGATCTGAATGCTGATAACTTATGTTATACGATACTATAGCGATACTTTATCCTTCCACAGCACATGTGAGAGATCCCAAACTCTACTTTGTGCAATGCCACCTTCTTTAATTTGTAGATGGGTAACTCAGAGAGAGGAGAGGTGGCCTCAGCAAGGCAAGGCAGGGAAGTCAGCTGGGGTGTGACTGCCATGCTTTCCTAGTGAGATCATAAGCACATCATCCATCTCTTCTTCGTGTATGACTTTAGAGAAGATTTGATTCTGATCTCTAGAGGAACGAGGCTAATCCTACCCCACGAATACTGCTACTCCTCTAGCCTTGCTGCATTCTTAGGGGTTCTAGTAATTAAATGTCGCCCTTCATATTATACATTCTTTGTATGTTTGTGAGCTTACACTGAGAGCTCTCTGTCCTTTGCAGAGCCACACAAACACCCTTCAAGCAAGAAGAGTCACCAGAGAAGAGGCAGCCGCTGTGGTCCTGCATGCAGAGCCACACGGGCGCCCGTGCAGCGAGCTCGGTGTGCCGAGCGCCCCGGCACCCCTCATGATCCAGCCCTGCTAGGTGCAAGGGCCCTGCTTCTCTTGTCTTATTTCTGCAGAACAGCCCTGACTCCAGAATACAATTGCTCTAATCAGAAGAGCTGGCTGAGGTTATAAGAAAACACAGAGAAAAAAGGCAAAAAAACAAAACAAAACCTTTTGAGCAATGACTTAACCATAGCCACAGCTATGTACGCTAAAATGGGACAGGCACACTGTAGAACAGGACAATTAAATTTGCTGGGATTTAGGCTGTTTTTTCTTATGTGTTTGGACAAACCTGAGATCTGATACCATCAGCTTTGCAGGAAGGTCAGCTTCTCGTTTTAATTTTTCCTATCAGCCTTGGCATTTCCAGTGACTCTAGACCCTGAGTGAATCTGAAGACTGAACACTCGTACGGTTTGTGTGTCAATCCCTCAGAACAGCATGTCTTTGAGAAGCACAAACTGTGTCCTTCCGTGCTCCTCAGGCCACTGATAAGGGAACTGGAAAGTGGAGAGAAAAAGGGCAGGGTGCAAAATAGAGCAGAGGATTAAAGACAGCAAGAGTCTGAGTCTGCCTCTTGGGCTCCTGTCTCATTAAGTGTAATGATGCAGGTCTCATGTATCTGGAACTGACTCCCACACCATTAATGTTCATTCGCAGTGAACCCTCATTAAAAAAATGAAACGTAAAAAGTCAGCACCATGGAAACATGATATATGTGAAATAAAAAGCAGATGTATCAATAAATCAAGCTGGATGTTTCAGAAGCAGTTTTCTTTGTAAAAGCCCTGGCTGTCCCCTACGTTCTCTGTGCCATGCACAGCGCACAAGCAGGACACGCAGTATGCTGGCAATCCCTGGACAGGATTCAGCAAGGGAAGGAAGTGCAGCTCTAAAAGTGGCCGTTTGGCACAATAGGGCCACACAGTTTCCTTACCATACTGGCCCGATGGAGTCAATCCTCCAAGAGGAAAACCTGGAAAGCCCCAGCCCACTGCCCTTGGGAACCAAGGGAGCTGCTGCTCCTTCCTCTGCCCCTCAGCTTGCACCTCATGTTGGGTCTTTGCATTATGTCTTTGCATTATGTCAGCCTCTTTGGGTTGGGCCGGGGAAGAGTGAGGTGCGAGGCAGCAAAAAACTACACAGTAGATAATTATGTTTCTCAAAACATTCACTTTGAAAGTTTGTCAAGATATAAACAGAATATCCTTCACGAATGTGAGGCAAAACTTAAGTTCATTGCTGTTTTATCTTTGCAAAACAAGACAGACACTGCAAATGCAGATCCTATTTTGGGCTTTTGGTAGTCATTATTTCTTGTCTAATTATTAGCACTGGATTTACTATCTTTTTAAAGCAGAATTTTGTCACACAGCAGGAAATTCTCTATTCTATCAGGCAGATTTAACTCTCATTCATTTACTCCTTAACCATGTTTGACTTGCTTGCTAATTACCAGGGAAGGCTGCATCCAGAAGAAGGCTGGAGCCAAAGGCTCCGTGTGAAACGGTCCTGTGTTGTCCTGAGGCGCCGCTGGCTGCAGGGACAGGGGCACTTCAGTGCTGGGTGGGGGGCCCCGCTTCTGGCAGAGAGAGACCTTCTGCTAGCAGCAGAACTGGAATGACTGCCCATGGACAGCCAGGCTCCCACATACCCACACGCTCACCTCTGGCCTCAGCACTGAACTAGGTAACAAACTGCTATCTATGTATAGAAAGAAGCATGTATTCCCTACATGCCACAGTCGGTGCATAAGCCATGGCCACAGACCTGAGCTCCACCCTTCCTTCTGCTCCCTCCCTGCCTCTGCACAGCGGGTTGCACAGGGGCAAGTGCAGCCCGAGCAGCAACTCTGCAGCTCCTGGTAGGGAGGTCGAGGCATGGGATGAACCGCTCAGCCTCCTGGCGGCTCCGGGGAACGTGGCCTGGAATGCAGAGCGGGGAGGCTTTCCGCCCCTGCGACGGTGGCACAGGGACTGCTCCCTAGCGTACTCGCAGGACTCGCGTGGCATCAAGGAGGTGGACATGTCTGGCCCTGGTGGGAAGAGGGGAGGGCAGAAGGGCAGGCAGGGGCAGGTTACGCTAGCTGCTGCGAATCCCAGTGTGAAGAGCAGCGCCCATCTCCACAGAGAACTGTTTAGGAAATAAAGACACGATTATGTCTGGAGCTAATTTCCTTGGTGCTTTGAAGAGTGCAGCAGGTAAGATATCCACTGTAATTATAGAGCAAGATAAAGACAGGAAAGCTGCTGGCTGAGCTCCAGGGCTGGGGAAACCTTGAACACTTCAGGGAAGGCACGAGGGCTTCTACCAGCTCCTTCTCAAATACCCTGTGGTGTCCAAGCCAGTGCTATCGCCGCTCGCTAAGAAACCCCGAGCGTGGAGAAGAAATGTGGCCTATTCTGTATCCTTGAGCAGCACCGAGGAGAAGACACCGTATGGAGAGAATCTTGTTTCTATGGTAACTAAAGTTTGAAAAAAGTCTATAGAAGTCAATGGCATCTTAATATGTATGTTTACATACAGACCCACAGTATTAAAAAGTTACTCAACTGCAAGTATCATGAGAGCAGGCAAAAATCCAAGAGTTCCCCAATGTTTTGGTGGTATAATGTGCAAAGCAAATGTAAATGAGGAATTATATCATTTACATGAGTGGATTATACTAGTGTAAAACATGCAAGTGATCCGAATGAGACCTGCAGTTTCAAATAGCTGTGTTTGGTTTGGAACTACAGTGTCACCACCTAGAGGAAAAAGTCTCACACTAAGCAGCTCCCGTTTGGGATTTGGTTGGGTGGAGGAAACCTCCCAACCAGTTTTAGAATGGTCTAACTTAGCAGCCCAACTCAAAAGGAAGGGCCCTCAGCCCCTTCAGGTCTGTAAATACTCAATCACTCAACAGGGACCAACAGCACAGACAAGAGGACTTGGACAGACAAAGCCTCTCCCAACCAGTCTCCTGTCGCAGCAGCCCAAATCCTTGCACAAACTGTGCAGATGATACAAGAATCACCTTCCACAACAAGAGTCAAAAAAACAGGGTTCAAAATATGGCTTTGACTTCGGAAAGCCAAGTGTTCAATCTAAGAAAGAAAAAATCTGTCTCAGAGTATAAGTAAAAGCTGGGAGAAATCTGCATTGACTGTTCAGTATTCTCTACTGTTACCAAGCCCTGTTTGCTCTGGCAACAAGGCACATTTCCATTAATTCCATAAAAAATAAATTTCTAAAATTTAATACATAAATTAATATCTAGTATCTTTAATGTAAGGCAATAAATGTTTCCAAATGGAGAAGTTCAGAGATGGAGGTCCTGTTAAATGGACACTCATGGTCTACTGGACTGCTCTAAGAGATTAAAGTTACACCTGGTATTGAGTAGCTTCCTGGAAGCACCGTATCAGTGATACTGAAAGTGGGAGAACGCGTTTCTTATCCTATCTTTTATTTCTGCAGTATAATTCTTTCTCTGTGACCCAGAAACAAATTAAAGGAGTTCATGAGCAGACTCCAACAGCATTGGCTCATTCCTTCTTGCCATGCACGGGAGCCACCACCACAGCCCTGTCCTACAGAAGGGGACGTGGCTGGCCAGTCCCATAGCAATCAGAGGAGTCACCCATCCAAACTGTGCGCCACCCCACAAACACTAGAACACGATTACTAGGGCTTTTAAAGGAAAGTGGCCTTGGCGTGTGAATTAAGCTACTGATAAGCCCTTATGCCTCTTCCTTTCTGTGCAAGTGTCCTTTAGACAGATGCAGGCTCTGAGAGACCTCCCTGGAACATGTTCACTTCAAAAAGGAAAAAATCCATGCTCTGCCTTGCTGAGTCCTTTTCAGTGAAGCAGGTCATTGCACCAGGTCTTTTATCCTGTCAGTCCTGTCTCCGGCTTGATGCACATAATAAATCCACAGCGGTTTGCACAGCAGTTCTGTACTGAAATCTGACAATCCCACACATCTTTCGTTAAATGTGCTCTTTTTCACCCTAATGGGCATATAAAACTTCCTTTGAAAACTTGAAATATGCAAGGCCAGCCTCACATGATTAAAAAAAATATTCCAACAGTTTCATTTTCCAATTGCTGGGCTAACCTAAGGAAAAAGATTCTGTCTTTTTTCAAACAAAATCTAACCTCCATATCTCGACTAGAATTTATTCTATGGTTCATAAACTACACACAAAACATACACACAGATCTACATTAACAAGGTAGCAGAGAAAAATAAGACAGAGAGTTCCAATTTTAAAAACAATAGAAAATGTGCTGAGCCTGGGCACTGGCAGGGACGCCGGGCATGTCAAGGGAGCAGGGACCAGAAATCCACTCTGTCATTTTCATGAGACAGTATCGGGTTTGAGAAGAGCACTTAATTCTCTTGAAACTGCAGAAGGATTTCTGAGAAGTGAAAGGTAATTAGGAGTAACTTAGCTAGTAGCTAACATCAGGACTGGGAATTAGAAATTAAGAAATTCAGTTCAGGACACATTTCCCAATTTTGCTGCATGATCACAGTTAAGTTAGTTAATGTTCCCCTACTTCAGTTTTCCCTACAGTAAGAAGAGGATAATAATAACTAGGCACCTTTGTGGAGAGCTTGGAAACCCATCCAAGAACGTGGTGTTAGGAAAAGCCTGTGTGCTGCTGGACCCAACATGGCCCACGCTGGCCAGAGCTGCCGGGCCCCTCAGTGCTGCCACGGTCTGCAGAACTGCACCAGGGGACCCGGGCAAAGGCCCGAGCTGAGCTCACACTTGCTTTCTACCCCAGGGGCTCCAAAGCCAAAGCTTCCAGGCACGTCCTGTTGCACAACACAGGGACTGAATCGACAGAAATGTTCGTGAGGAATTTACATATTTCTTGCTCCCATAACACTCCATCTCCAAATTCAGTTGCAGCTGACAGTTTAATGATAATAGCTTTCTGTTTATATGTCATCTGTGATAATGTTCCCATTCTCCTTGAATTCAATCCCCAGCAAAAGGGGTGCTCTAATGCATACAGCCACAGACCAAAATGATAGTAATTTTCCCTTCTCCTTGGAACGGTTTAGTAAACAATTACATTTCAATTAAAGATGGGATGCTTGTGCTGAGGGAAGCACCATTCAACTCTTCAGACATTGCAGCAAGATAAATTCTCCAAATTCAAACTATTTAAATATAATTTACATGACTGCTTTTGAAAAAACAACTTGAAATGAAATGGTGAATACTATATATTATATACTGGCAAAAACTTTGGGAAAATCCTTTAACAGCTAGCCCACACCAGCTTGAACTAGGATCCCATCATTTACAATTACGTTCAATGAAGAGCAATGGTAGAAAGTTTCTTACTTTCATCTCTCCAGGAGTTTCTATGTACTGGAATGATATCATTAGTACTTAATACTATATTTATCAAAGATTAAAACCATGATAGAGGGATGCCCTACAAGTAGCTTATAATATCACTAGAAATTCAGTTGTGCACCCAGGCCACAGAGACAGAAGAAGTGTTGAGAAACAAGTTTGCATCACAGGGCGTCTGAAATAAGGCCCTAACAAAAGCAGTCAACAGATGGCAGTACTCGAATGAGTTGGAAGGGAAGTCATCATACAAGCCTTGGAGAGCACAAAAATCAGAGAAATAGGTTTAAATGGAAAATAATAATTTTATACCATGAGATGCCTAGATGATTTTTTTTTCTTTAAGAAGCTCTAATTTCTCAACGTGGAAGAAAAAGGAACACCTAATTCACCAACTGGGATGTAGAAATCTTAAGGCTTAATTTTCAAAATTCTACACAATAGGGATAACTCTGCAACTCAAAATCCAGCATAAATTGATATTTTCCAAACATCCATTCAATATTTGCTTGGCAAACTTCTGCTTTGGAAGAGAAGCACTTCCAACTAAATTATTTTAGATTTCAAAAGAAAGAAAGGAACTGAGAGTGCAACCCTGCCAATCCAGCCACTCCAGAGCTTATCCATCCCTTGGAGAATCAGTTGCAGAAGGATGGAGATGTCAGGGAGGAGCTCTCAGCTGTAAAATATGAAAAGTTTGCATAAAAATCTAGAGCAGCAAGCTCACAAGTAATAATTCCATTACCGCTAAGCTAAAGCACTAATTACTATTCCCTGTGGCTGGAGTGGACTGACTGTTAATATTCCTCTTCTGGTTAATGAAGGAAGGTGAGGTAGGATATAATTCTTAAGTCTGACATCTGCTGAAATCTGGGCAGCCATAAAAACGGTGTTTGTAATGAAGCTATTCATATTAATGGCAATAACATTCACAGGGCTACACAGGAGCAGAAGTGAGCTGCGCACATTGCAACGCAGAGAAGACAAGTGCTGCGTAGGATCCCTGCGCTGGCTGCCCTTCTCCAGTCACCCAGACTGCTGGAGCCAGGCAAAGCAATAACCACATCGGGCACAGGCTGCCCAGAGCCATCAGTCAAACTGCTTAAAGACAGGAATAGCTTCTCTGAAATCACACAGCAGGAGACCTGCTGTTGGAGCAGGAGTAAAGAGTCTTCTGGTTTCACAGACAACAAATAAGTTGAGAAAAATATCTCTAAATCTTGTCTTGAGAAGAACCCAGGTTCCCCCTCATTCTGTCTCTTACCCACCGGCAGGTCAGCATTTAAGGTTCAGAGCTACACATTCACTGGTAGAGAATTCTGGTAAATGAAAGGCACAAAGCACAAGCATGCCATTTTTGTTAGCTCTGCTGTTTTCTTTTTCTTCCTGCCATGCTCAGAGTTTTGAAGAGAAACAGTTCAGATAGATGGCAGATGAAACACAGGGCTTAGAGAAAAAGAAAAAAAACCCACCCTTTCCTGCTGGCACTGACACAAGACGCACCTTGCTTAGCACAAAGGTGGTTTTAAAAGGGGAATCACTGATGATCCCGCTGTGCTATGACCTCTTAGTGCAGAAAACTGTTAGTGCAATAACTTTCCTACCTCCAGAAAAAGGAGACCAAGCATGCCACAAAAAGCAAATGCTATCGAACACCTCATACTCCACAGCATTCCTGTTTCCTTGACTTTAGTATTTGCCACAAGCTGAAATCCACCATCAAAACAGAGCTTACATCCTACTGTCTTCTCACTGCTTTGATCACTTCTTCCCTTTTTATTTAGCAAATAGTACAGTGCTAGAAAAACTTCATAGATGTTCAGCCTGCATTTGCATAGAATGGTTAGAGAACATAAACCCCCAAAAGAGTCTTATGCATTCACAGACTTAGTTTATAGAATTAAAACATAAACTACTTGACAAACAGCTGCTAGTGATTCATTCATCAGTGCCACCATTCCCAGGTGAACTGGGTGTGCTCAGATTTTTTTCAGATTGCACCATGGTCTTTCTTTGAAAATCTGGTTCTGCTCAACTAGGTTTGTTGTGAAGAAGCTGAGCCAGTAAATTAGGTGTGGCCTGGAGAGAAAACAATGTATATCGAGCAAATTAGCTCCAAGGTTGCTTGCCTCTTCTCTAAATAAAAACACCTCTTTGCAAACTTACTCCCCTACGGCAGGCATTATCCTCTTGAAATAGAACAGAGAGCAGGGATGGGAGGGCCCTTTGGTCTTTGGCTCCCTTCTTCAACATGGACTTAGTGGTGTTCCACCCCAAGGACCTCAGAGACCCGTCAGTGCACGGTCTTGCTGTCACTCACGTCCATAGTGAAATATGAATATACTGGACTGCTTTAGGATTTGCAAATGAAACCTCACCAGAGGAGTCTCCGAAGTGAAACAACATTCCCAAACCTGCTCCAGACTCAAATGCAAATCTCATTGCTTTACCAAGAAAGCCTTATTGCTAACAGCACCTCACAACTGCACATTTACGTGTGCAGCCAACAGTTTCAGGCATACCACCTCTTCTGTCAGGAGGGGCATGTTGTTCTCCCTGCTGGCAGAATCCCCTAAGGACGGCCGAGCTGCAGAACACTCACCGTGACGCGGAAGGGTGTTGTGGCGGCGGGCTCCATGGCGGGGTTCTTCTCAGGGCCTCCGCTGGGCATATTGCGCCTCTGCCCGCACCTCTCTGGGGGCGACTCTGTGGAGAGCAAGAGGACAAGGACCCATTACACACAGGCTGGGATCAGTGCAGCACCAGCAGCAGCCCACGCCACGTCCCTTCTTCCCTGGAGATGCATCTGCAAACGAACCGACGTCTCCACTGCATCTTCTTGTGCTCCCACAGTCACCTGGATAGGCATCCAAGCAGCAAGACTTTCACCTTCATCAAACAGTGTGTTTTACCAAACTGTGAGCTCCAGGTACAGATAATGACAGCCTGGCAGGCCTTATTGCCAGGCTTTGCATGGGTCAACAGAAAACACACAGAGCAGAGAGACTCATACACCAAGTACAGACCCATGCACAGGCAGAGTAAAATGCTCATGGTGTTAACGGCATAGGATTCTTAAATTCTCTCTCTGATTTCTCTAGTAACTTGTTTTGCACCTAGAAACATATCATTTAAGTCTCAATATAGCAAAGTATAAAGCATAGATAATGCTACTTACCTCTTTCCTGGTTGATAAGGAGGGAAGGGGTGTAAGGCTAAAGTCACAAGTTTGTCTAACAGCCTGGGAATGCTTAGAAAGCTGGCTGGAAAGGGGAGCAGCAGAGTGTAAAGGGGGTGCTTCCCCAGCTCACGAGGTGTCTCTGAAAGCCCCAGGAAGCTCACAGAAATAGACGTAATTTCAAACTGTCGCACAGTGGTGCTCACACCTCGTCAGGAGCTTCCCCCACTCTGCCCGTTTGGGAGCCCTGATGAGCTGAGTGTCCTCGCAGCCCCACCAGGTGCCTCAGGGAACCTGGAATGCTGGAGGGCTGGGATCACAAAGGCACCTGGCGATGGCTGCCAGGAGGAAGGCAGCTTCCTGAGCACAGTGTTCTGAGAAGGGGCCCAGAGCCACAACCAGAGTGGCCTCCCCCTTCAACGCAGAGGAGGCTGCATGCAGGGAGCAACAGCCAGGGCTGCTCGGGCACCGCGCATTGGGCAACGTCCCCATGTACATCCCTACAGGAGGGCACGGCTACAAGTAATAGCTCAATCTTGCTAATGAGAACAGTTTAAGCCTAGGTAAGATAAAATAAAGACGCAAGCAAATCCTCCTAGTAATTAATGCACCTTCTTCTTTCAAACACTCTCTTTGCCACTGACTTCCAAGCAGGCCCATGGGATCCTGCCGAGCTCAGAGCTGCCACTCTGCTCCTTCCTGCCCTGCTGCAGCCCTGAGCACGCCCAGGCCCAGGGCACTTCCACCAGGTGGACCTGTTAGCTACACTGCTCTGGTTCAATAGGCTGCTTTTCTGCAACTGCCTTCTGTCCTTCCTGCCTCACGGTCAATAAATCCTTCTAATCTAGGAAATCCCTGCAAGTTGACCACTTCTGAAGAACAGTAGCTGAACACAAAATACTGAGATATTTACTAAGCAAAATGGAAATCAAACAAAGGCACTTCAAAATTCTGCTGAGAGGCAGATTTTTCACAGAAGTCTCCTCTTCTATTAAAAAAAAAAAAAAAAAAAAAAAAAGAAAAAGAAAAAGATGAGCATAAAAATATACCAGAAAACCTAATGGAGCTAAAATGAAATTTGGGGAACTCGCTCTAGCACACAGCTTCATAGGCAGCAGGCATGCCTATGAATGTCACAGCAATCCTATAATCCTTGGCTGGGAATGAAAGGCATCCTGAAGAGGAACACCTGCAGCAAAATGAAATTACATGGGAGGCTCTGCTAGCTGGCCAACCTACAAGCAAATATGCAAAGAAATCTAAAGAGGGAACAACCTATACTTTAGCATGTCTCAGGCAATGATGTTCTCCTAACTACTGTAACTTAGAGGTGGTTTGTTTGCCACTTCTCAACCGCTGCCATGTCTGGGATCTGCAATTTGTTGCCGTCAGGTCTTGGCGCGGTTGATTCTGCCCTTATCAAGGTTTCCTTTTGCTGCTGACTGCTAGAAACAGCCGGCAGCTGGGATCCCCCTCAACACTTACTGTGACGAATGCTAAACCATAGCAAAGGGACGGGCTGCAAGATCTCGACTGAGGACTAAGGGAAGTGGCTGCTCAGTGACATCTTCCTGGGTTACAAATTCCTGGCTGAATTCACCACCACGGCCATGGATCCTGCAGGAGAGCAGAGAGCTAAATATGCTGCCTCCAAAACTTCTAGGCGAGCCTTCCAATTGCTTGGTCACTTGAGCAGTGCTGCATTTTGAATCTCAAGGAGGCTCCCACGCTATTCCTTTGAAGAGTGGCCTTCTTTCTTGGATTATCATAAAGAAACGTCTCGATTAGACCAGTTTTGAAAGATGTCCCAGATGACAGGAGAACTGAAGAGGCTGGTTTGCATGGTTTTATAATCAGGGCAATAAACAAACGTATTAACAAGCGTTTAGACAGGAGTGGTGGGACTACACGGAGCCGCTGCGGGACGCCACTCTGGCCGCCGCGCCGCGCTCCCCGCCCGGCGCCCACGGCCTCAGCCCGGTGCGCGAGCCCAGCCCCGTGCTCCGCGGAGCTGCTGCGGTGCCCTGGCCTGGCACCACGCTCCCTTCAGACCAAACCACACACTTATCTCGCCCAATCTGCTTCCGCCTCCCACCGGCAGGCCAGGCCTCCTTACGAAAGGTAGAGTGTCCTGTCACCCCGGCTTATCTATCGCTGGGTCGGAGTTTGTTGCACGCTGTGCTCTGAACCTGTTGCTTCATTGCTGCAATACACCCAAAGCAAAGCCTGCAAACCTACCACTACGACACAGAGCAAAAAGCACGAAGACCAGGCAGGAGCT
The DNA here is from genome assembly GCA_003342815.1 of Eudromia elegans. NCBI lineage: Eukaryota > Metazoa > Chordata > Aves > Tinamiformes > Tinamidae > Eudromia > Eudromia elegans. The sequence goes on from PTEX01000017.1 coordinate 1,802,555, forward strand.
GATCCCTCCTATTATTGCCAGTTTTCCTTCAGAAAGTGTTTGGAGTCAGTTTTCCACCTCAGCATAGTGTGAGCCCTGTGGGCACTGCATGGAGGGAGGCTCTGCAGGGAGACCCCTCTGCAGCTCCTAACAAGCCAGGAGAGAGGGAGCTCAGGAGGGCTGGTGTGTGAGGGGGGAGCTGGTTGTTTAAAGGGAGGTAAAACCAGCTTCCCAGTAAATTATTATCTCCCTGCTGTCAGAAATGTAGAGCAAAACAGCTTTATGTAGTGAATGGCAGAAAGACTTCAAGGTTTGAATTGCCCTTTTTACTTCTTCAGGGTTAGGAAAAACATCTTAAGCCAAGGCCTGCACTAGCCATGTCCACAGCAAGCCTAGAGCTACATACAGTAGCACCATGCCATTCAGCAACAACATAAAGGTCCCTCTATGAATGATAACAAACTGCTCTCCATATCCACTAGAGGGAGAAAAAGAAATAAGTTTTAATTTACAGCAAAAGACATTTAGGCTAGACCTTCAAAAAAGTCATCCCTTGACAAGGGCAGTTAAGCTTTGGAACTGATTGCCCCAGAGAAAACAATCACGTTTAATCTCATCTATCTTTAAACCCTCCAGTGCCTCAAACACCACAAGAAGTCCAGGCACGACAGGCTTCCTGCCCTTGCTCCTCCAGTCCCTCGAAATCCTTTCCAGCCTTTCTCCCTGTTATTACTGCCATAGTTGCTCACACATGTGCAAGATGATCAGATTCAGGATCTGATTTCAGCCTTTTCTTCAGAAATACTTCTACCTCCTCGCCACCTGAGCCTCGCCTGCCTCATTTCGGTGCAGGGAGGGCGCAGCTCCTGCTCCTACGCGGCACAGCTGCCAGGCGCCCGGGCTCCCGCACACATCCTCCCAGCAGAGTCACTGATGTGGCCACTGGAACTTTTAATACCTTTCTCAGATTCACAGGCAAGAATCTTGAAAATCCCATGGGGGCACTGCAAGGTGTCATTAATTAACGTCTGCCAACCATTCTGTATCCCAAGACAAAAGACTCCAGAATAAGGCAGTGTTATTGCAGGCAGCTAACCACAGGATGACATTTCCAGAAGCACTCGAAATTATCAGATAACATCCTCACTGGCCACTGAATTTCTATGTTAGCTGAATATTATCCCTCAGCTCATAGAAATTCCAGGATTACACCTTCATTTGTCCATTTATTGGCTCTAGATCAGTTCTGATTTGAGGGCTTAGACACACAGTATCTCAGGACACTATTTGCTGTCCCAAAGTCCTCAACTTCTTATGAACTTAAAACCTCCAAATCTCTCCTTTATGACACGGAGCCCTGCAAATCACTGAAGCAATAGTCTATTAAATGAGGATTTAGTGCAGGCATCCCGGAGCTGAAAAACGATTCCTTGGGCACAGGGAAGAGCAGAGCAGCCCACGAGCAGAAACGGACAGCCACGTGCACAGGATAGCTTTCGGATCCTCCCTGCTTTCTACCTGCCTGTACCATAATACTCAAATAATAGATGAGATATAAACAGATGAGCAATAAGAACTTTTCTAATTACCTTTGCACAGCTGGATCAGGCCAGCTAACAACATTATCCAGTTCGTTAGAAGCTCTTAACTCTTGAAATTTGACTGTAAAAAAGTCACACTGAGGAGAACTAGGGTTATTCTGACAGAAATGCTCTTTTCTTCCTCATTATAGATGGCATTTTTCTGCACTTTTCTAATCCTGAACAATAAAACCTCTGCATTTCTACTCACACTGCCTGACTTCCCGAGTATTTCACAGAACCAAGTCCTGTGGGTCCTTCTGATTCCTTCTGCTCAACACCTGCTAAATCTCCTGGCAAGTGGCAGTGCTCGATCTCTGTCAAAGGGGCTGATGCTGGCCTGGGGCTCCTCTGCCTCATGTGATCACCAAGGAACAAGAGCAAGAAGGAAGGAACAAAAGTGTTTTATTCTTTTTTTTCAAAATATGTACAGAGGCTGCAATGTTTGGGGATTTTCACATTGCAGGATAAGATCTCAAAACTAAGAGAAACTTCCTTGAAATTAAAAAAAAAAAAGGCAGAACACTCCAAGAGGCTGTTACACATAGCTGGCTCCACAGTGCCTCATGCTGTGGATTGCACTAGGATTTTTTTAAGCTGCCAGGGTGGAAAAGCATCCCACTGAGCTCACTGCCAACACGAGGAGGACACTAACACAGAGCTGTAAACACTGCACATTAATTTAGGACCCTAAGGCTTAGGAATATTTCTCAGTATTTCTGTACAGTAGTAAATGTTATCTAGAGTAAAATTTGTTAACTAATTTGAAGCATTTGAACTAACAGAACAGTTAATCCTCAGCACACTCCTCTCCCACATATGGAGAAACAGTTAGAGAGCGGGTAAGCAATCCCCTGCCCAGCCCGCCAGGCATTGCTCTACCCTCAGCGGCCGCCTCTCACACTGCCGCAGAGCAGGGCAGTACGCTTAACACATGGCACAAATATTAATACTGTTCACCTGGGAAGTTAGATTTATTCATAAATAAATTTAACATTAGCGCTACTTGCTCTTGTGAATCACTGCTGGTCCAAGAGATCATCAGGATTACGCTCTCCTTAGTGGGAATGAAACCCACCAACCTGTTCTGGTTGTTCATGTCCTGTCCCCGCTTCCCATCACTCCTCACCCACCACTCCAGGAATAAGCCTATGGAAGGGCTGAGGTGAGAGGGCGCAAAGGGAAGGAGCTGCAATGAGCAGGAAGCAAGCAGGCACTTCCCAGTAAGCTGATTTTCCAATAGGAAACTCTTCCAGCTCCCAGCAAGAATGGGAGGTGCAGATCCGAATGAGCGTCACAGAAAATATCAGTAAGAACCGTCTCCCTCAACTCACCAGAAGGAAGCTGTGCTTGTCAGCAACCCACATGCCATGGCACTCCGAACAGGTCAGGATGAAGAGGAGAAGGAGAGATGATGACTTCATCAGAGGCAGCAAGAAAGAGAAGTATGACTGGAATGCCGGACAAGCCAGCAGCGCTGGAGACACACGGTGGGAGGCCCGGAGCCACCAGGTCCCTTCTCCAGGACGGCAGGGACCCCCTTTGAGAAACAGAGACTTTAGTGGACAATAAAACTCCACCAGATCATCTGGATATAATGCAGAATAAGACAAGTTTATCAGAAGTACACGCTGATGGAAAAGATCCCGTGTGCAATGCCTGAACGGGCCAGGTTCCCACCTGACCTTCGCCTAGGAGGCACCAATGGCCGGGTGCTGCGTCACTCGCCGCGTCCCTGTTCTGCCCCATTGGCTTCATGCCCAACATCCCTAACGTGCCCCAGAGCTTAACTGGGTGGAGTTTCTGTGAAACCGTGGAGAACAGGAATTACCAGTCTCCTGCTCATGCAATTACATTTGGTGAATTAATTTTATTGCCTAATGAACTTAGGTGCTATTCTCCTAATTTCTGCATTATCTAACAGCTCCTTACTCGCAGACCCAACAGAGGAGGAGGCACAGAGCAGCAAAGTGATTTATTTAATACGGCTCAAAGTAGCATTTCCGAATCAACATCTGTCCCTGCAGAGCAGACTCAGTAGTGTCTGTGTGATTCAGACCACTCTGAAAGAGTATGGAGAGAAATCTACATTTCAGACAGCGTTAGGTGGCCACAGGAGTGCAGGAGAAGAATGATTCTGTGCAGCATGACTGTCTCACTCCTGCCCCTGTGACTGTCCACACCAGAAGCCGGGATTTACTCCCTGTTCATTTATTGCTTTCAGTAGTAAGCTTCTCAAGCTCTCATGCTGTTGCTACCTTTTCAGACAATTGAGGATGCTGGTTACAGAACTACAGCTTATAAAAATAACAAATCTCTGTTACCTAACTACTTGGTTAGAAACAAAGAAATGACCTGGGATCATCACTTGCCTTCAGTGCTTACCCTGGCATAAAATCGTTCCCATTACACCATAGGAAGGCAGCTGAGTGCCTGTGGTCTATAGCTGGCCACAGGGATTACACCAAATAAGCAGTTTCTTATCCTTACCACTGCTTCCCTCACTACTGACCCAGGTGCTAGCAAATTGTTGCATTCTGCTTCCTAAGGCAATGCCTTCTCTTCCCAACCGTGCCACACCAGAAGCTCTGCGAGCAGTCAATGCACTTCCAAGACCCCTGATCCTCTGCCACTACCAGGATGGTGCCTGGGCCAGTTGTGTAAACTGAAGACCTTATGAGAACCAGCTAGAACACAGAAAACAATGCAATTCATAGATAAAACTATGTCCAAATTGTTTCCTACCACCAAAAAATTATGTTCACCTTCTCTCAAAGGAAGACTAAGATCCTCTCGGAGGAGGACTTTTTTCTACCATGTTGTTAATTAATGATCTGAAGTGACATTGTCCTTCGCCACAGCACACCGTGCACTTTAATGGATCTGCTACTATGTCAGGTTCCCGGACATCACATTCCAGGTAGCATTTAATGCAGCTCATACTGCTCACAGGAAGGGTTATTAATGGCTTTTGAATCTAGTACTGCAAAAGAACTGCGGTATTTCTGTGTGCACCTGATACATACCTATTACTCTGTTTTTTTTTTACTACAACCAGGAAAATAACTGCACTCCTTCCCAGGAGTACAGTGAGATGTTTTTTGTCCCATGTAAGCAAAAATGGGATTTATTCACCTATTTCTTGTCCTTTCAGGGGCTCTGGTTGCCCAGTTTAAACAGCCTTTTCTCGTCTAGCAAGGTCAGCCAGGCCTTTCCCCCTGCAAAGCAGGAGTTACCACATTTCTGTTCTCACCTGCCACGGGGTAATGGCTATGCTGCTCCAACAGAACTGAAGTCCAGCTCCTCACTAGAGGGAGCTGAAGCCTCTCAGCTGCAGCACAGGAAAACTGCAGAGACAAGGGGGCAGGAGCGACGTCTGCACTGCTGGGCAGAAATCCGGGGATTTCTCTCTGGTGGTGTTACCTGTTTGCTTATTTACTGTTCGGGAGCACTTCCAGCTAAGAGGACTTGTCCTCTTGTTCTGCACGCTCCTCCCTAGCGCTCCTGTGGACTCGGCTCTTCTGGCGCTGGCAGCCGTCACCCAAGCCGGCGTGGGGCAGGTCGGGCCTTGGCTCCTGCAGCTGAGGAAAGCCATTCTAGACCCAGTTTTGCTTCCATGGGAAACACATTCCTTATGTTCAGAGAAAGCTTAAACTTACTGCTTCAGAAGATGACTCCAGCAAAGCAAAAAGGAAAGGAGCCCATTAAACAGATCAAAGCCCAAAGCCCATTAAACAGATCTAGATACTAAAAGGGGAGGAGAAAAAAAAAAAAGAACACTTCACGACAGTTCCCTAGAGCTGTGACATGCTCTACATGCCAGAGCAGTGACATGAGACATCCAGAAAATTACTGTCCCCCTTTAAAAAAAATAAAGGGCAAACTGTACTGATCAAGCAGTCTTCATTGCAAACCCCATTTTCATTCTATCTTGTATTTTTAATTAGATACATATATATATTTGGGTATTTCTCTTCTTTATTTATCAGTCTCCAATATGAAATATGTATGATATTTATCTTTCTCTGGTGTGATGTCTAGAGAACAAATTCATCTTTTGCTAACGGCATATCATTAGGATCCTTTTCTCTGGGGTGGAATTGAAATCAAGCACAGACTGAAAAAAAATATATCAGAACAAGATGAAACTGCAGCCTGTTTGGGGACCAGACTGGGGAGACTGCAAATACCCTGGCCGGGCTGCAGAAGATGATAAAGCGAAGCGGAACATCACTTTCCTCCTCTGTGATGATCAAGACAAGCAACACAGAGCTGGGAGAGCAAGAAGTCAGCTCTGGGGAGCTGTAAATTAGATTCATCCATCATGCTTAACATTTCTGTGAAGATCCAACTCTGCCGCCCCGCTGCTCTCCCGCAGTCCCTATCAGCACAGCCCTGGGCAGCGGAGTCTGCCCCTGCCCTCCACAGCTGCCAAACCGCCCGTCTCCCTTGGAAAAGGCCTCGGGAATATTGCCCTGCTCGGCTGCAGTAGCCACCCCTGTGGCCTGTGAGCTTGGAGGAGAGGGGACCCCACCTGCCTGTAACAGCAGCCACCCAGCCAGGTGAGCCGCAGACTGGCCCGGGGCCGTTTGCTCTGAGCAAAGTGCACAGCACGAAAGAAACCCTTTCACAGTTTTATTACTAAGCGTCTTTTTCCAGTTGTGCGTGGTAGCTGCTATAACAGGTTCATACTGGTAAAATGCAAATTAAATAAATAAATACTTAATTTATAAGCATGATTCGTCAGAGATTTGATTTTCTGCAAAGAAACAGATGTTCTATTGATGGCACTTCATTAGAGAGATAAATGGGGTCACATACATATCTCTAGTCACATCCATCTGCATAATAGACCAAACATTAAGATTTGAAATTCACATACTATCTGCAGCTCTTGCATCAGCCTGAAAGATTCTTAATGCCCAGAGGCAATTAATCCAAGTTAGATTACTTTAGCATTTAAGAAACTTCGATATTGCTCAAGAAAGCAGAAGGTTGGGATTTAACACTGGTCATTTAAGGTTCACTTCAGCTGAAAAAAACTAGGCAAGATCTGTTATTTTCCTCTAACTACACAGTACTGATTTTTGGTAGTTTCTGGATTAAATGTAGTACATGCAGTAACCCAAGCGTAGCTTGCCTGCTGAACTAAAGGACAGAGGAGGTATGAAAACACAGTTCTTCCTTCAGTTGCGGCTATGGTAAATGTAATCTAAAGAAACAATAAACGTTCTCACTTTAAATACAACAGCCATACCAAAATTTGCTCCCACCCGGAGGTCTAAAGGTACTCAAAATGCAAAGGGATAATATCTTGTATTTAAAACTTGCCCACTTGGTTACCGTGGACACTGTTAATGTTAAGGATGACTGTTACCATGGGAACCAAGAAGCTTAAGAAGCATCCTGTAATTTAACTCCAGATGCTAAAATTGATAGCAGTCCCCCTCTTGCCACATTTGGATGCTTCAGAACAAGACCTGGCTTGATCTCCAACGCTACAAGAAATTCAGATGCAGAAGTACTGTAAGAAATCAAAAGTGTGAGCACTTAATGTACAAAAGAAACTTATACTTCAAATAAATTGGTTTCTTCAAAAAGAAAGATTAAGTGCTCCACATCTGAGGATTCCCTTTACAGTGTAAATGTTAATGAAGCCAAACTCTGGCCTCTTTTATTCCTGGCCATGTTTCTCAAAGGCTGTACAATTCTTATAGGGCATGTTTTTCTCCAAAGTGAATGCTTCAACACTCATCCTAAAAGAATTTCTAAAGCAACGCTGAGTACCCAGTATGCTGAAATGAACCTCCAAGAACAGAGCCGAACTTCCAGCCTCGCTTCCAGGAATAACCCTGCAATAAGAACGCGGCCCTTCCCGCGGGCAGCAACAGCAGCTGATGGCAGCAGATTTGCAGCTTGGCAATCGCTCATGTTGCTCAGGATGCCTTTAAAGATCTTTCTGCTTACTCAGACCAAGCCATCCTGGCCAGGGGGATTCATCACCAAGGGCCTTACTTCCCACGCCACAAAAGCAATCCCACCCTGAAGGCTGGTCTCCTCCTGGCCAGGGCTCAGAAGGCCTCCAGAAATTACCTGCAGCCCCTACTGTTTTCTGACCTCCCCAGCCTGCAGCAAGTAGGAGGGCAGACTTTAAGAAGTTACCAGCTTTCACATTTGGTGATTTTCAAAGGGGCCTGAGAAAACTTACTTTAAATCCACCTTTAAGACTCTACAAAACAAAGGAATGAGTGAAGAAGTTCGCAGTTTTGTCAAGACACAGATATACCAACTCACAAACAATTTAAAATCTAAATTTAAAATATTCCCTGAAGTGATTAATAGGAAAGCGAACTGCACTAAACTAGTATCTAAGATCAAAAAAGCAAAAATGACACAACCAAATAGGGGAACTGACCCATGTAGTTTGCTGTTTCTATTAAGACCAGAGCAAATCAAAGGATTAGAGAGTGTCTTCAGTGCAATAACTTAAAGGATTAGTGCCACAGAAAAAGACCTTCCAGGGAAATACAGGTTTAAAAGCTTTAAAAAGCAGCTCTGTATCTAAATGGTTTGGGCTGCCACAGCTGAAAGGAAACAAGCTCACTCCAATACGTAGATCGTGAAACGACTGCTGAAACCCTCTGAACAGGCTTTTGGAAGCAATTATTTGCTGGACGCAGATCAGGACTTTCAACCTGTTTCTCATTTATTACCTATACCTTCTAGCTAAAAACACACTCTGCATTTCTTGGGGGCAATTCAGCTCGTCATTTCCTTCCCAGAATGATGGGCCCATCTTAGCAGCACTGGGAGGAGAAAGTGAGTGTAGGACCCCAAGGAGAGCACCTGAGGCAGAGCAACAGCAACGGCGAAGCAGAAGGGCTGCGATCACTCATCAGGATGCCCCAAACACTGCACAGGAACACGGGTAGTTTTAAGAAAATCTGTGGCTCAGTCCAGGAGCCTATCTTTCTTAAGATAATGGTATATTTTCTCAAGAAATTTTATGGAGCCAGTTCTTAAATTTAACTCATTTTCACTCCAGCAGAAATTAATACCCTTACAACAGAAAATCCATGCTAAACTGTGATATTTCTGCATTTCTGACCTGCTTCTAAAGGAGATGTTGGAGGTCCGTGTTGAACTCACCAGCACCATCCGAAAAGCAAAGGAGCTGGTGGCAGGCAGGGATGGGCTCAGGGGAAGCAGAAGGGCAGAGGGGGCAGTGCTGCCCTCGCGTTCCCCCACGGCACCTTCCTGAGGCAATAAATGGGCTCTGAATTTTTGTTCATTAAGAAGATGCTTAGATTTCTACAGACATTGTTTTCCTATCAAACAATACACAGTCAAGAATTCCTCCATCATGCACAGTTTCCTAAGTTAATATATTGAGTGCAGATTTTTATTAGACAATTAAGCATTGAGAAAAAATGGCAATGTCGCAGTTAGAACAGAAAGGCTAAAAATAGCAGTGCTGCCAGGGAATATTTCTTGAATCAGTACAGCTTAAAAAATTCTGCAGATCGCTCTATGGGCATCTGTTGGCTGGGCTGTTAAAATTTCAATGAATCACTGCAAGGAAAGAGCGCTAATAGAAAATGCCACAAAAGGGCCCTGAAAAACAAAGCAACAAGCATTAAAAACTGCTGAGCAGGAAAGTCTCCTCCTCCTGACACTCAAAAGACAGCACCTCTGGAAAAAAAAAAAAAATCATTTGTGTTGGTAACTGGACTCTCCACTCCCCTATCTCCAACCTTAAATGAGAGAGAGAGAGAGAGAGAGGGGGAAAAAAATGTGTGTGACATGGGTTTTTTTTGAAAACCAAAAGGTAGGAGGATAATGCTGAAACAGGAATATTTTAGTCAGATTTCTATCTGACAAAGTAAACATAGGCAACACTTAGGCACATTTATATTTGCCTGGCAAATATCAATCTATTAGTAAAGCTAAATGAAGATATTTCACTGATATTCTGATACCCAGACCGTGTCATAGCTAGTACTATCCAAGCTAAAATTAAAGCAAGTGTTAGCAAAAGAATTACACTGAAATACAAGGAAAGTGTAGAGAAAAATGTATGGAATTTCAGTCAGCTTTAGATATAATAAAACTTCCTTTGATGTTATGTCATTCTGCTACACACTGGGACAATTTTCAAGTTCCTGCTCTCCTCCTCTCAAGAAAGTGTCTTAACCTCTAAGGTAGTGGCTATTTGGGGATAAGCTGATCTCTCATATATGACTTAAAAGATATATATGTATTTCTGAATAGCCTGTGCTGAGAAAAAAAACAGAGCCTGACCTTAGCCTCCAAGCTCTCGCTGTTTGGTGTATTAAAATACTGGGCTTTGCTGAAGATCAGTGAGTCTTCTCTTCGCAGCAGCCATCAAAGGAAAAGAAGAAGAAAAACTATGTAATAAAAACCCTTTTTTATGGAATGCCTTGAAAAGCATCTGTGATAAACAGAACGCGAGCAAGGCACTTATGTCCAGGGAGCTGACACAGGCAGCAGCATCAGGAACACTAAACTAAGATCAGGAACTCAAAATGTCCTAAAATTCCCAGAGCTTTAATGCCAACTGATTGACTCCAGAGCTTTAAGAAGAAAAAATTGAAACCAAAGCAGTATTTGGTTCAAACCACTATTTCCAATTCTATGAATTTAAGCACCCTTCAGCCTCAGTCCCACTGAGAAAAATGGGTAGCAGGAAATTGTTTTAGTAGTGTTGGTTAAACATGGGCAAACAGTCACACCAAACAAGGCCAAAAAGGGCCAAAGAACTTCCCACTTTCCATGAAATCTTCTTTTTGCAGAACATGCTAATATGCATTTTCAGTTAGGAAAATATGAGAGAAAAGGGCATGAACTTTCTACATGGTTGAGCTGCAAAGGAAGCTTGCCTGTATCTATGCTGCTGTGTTGCACATGGGGAATAAAATCTTATTACTAGAAAGCAAAATCTGCCACAGGATCCCTTTTTTTTTTTAATTAAATGATAGTAATTAACCAATTTACTTGTAAGCCATTTTAAAACCTCAAAGAGTAATTCTGAGGTTTGGGAGCACATAAACTATACTCTTTATGACTAATAAAGCAGCCAAATGCTGGTGTTAGGTGCAGTCTTAGATAAAGGACTGTGCATCGAGCACCTGTGAGTAGTTTCTATGGAAAAACTGAATTTTCCAAATCCTTGTCACTGACACCTGTTCCTTCATTATGGACCTAATTAAATAAAAGCAGAGATGCTATGAAGAAAACCAGAGTGCAAACCGCCTCAGGCAGAAGCAGGTGCTTTTATAGAGAATTTTCCCTCTCCTCTCTCAGCCTCCCCAACAGCTTCCCTGCATTAGCTGTCAGGAATCATCATTGCAGCCACAACTCCCTGCTGAACGGATGGTCCAAGGAGGAGATGGGAATTTCTGCAGGTTTTCAGCTGGCTCATGTCTGTGCAGCAGGTCCCCAGTCCCTGCAGTCAGCAAGGCCAGGGGCTTTCAGGCACTACCCTCCAAACACAGAGGAGGGGCAGGAGGGAAACAGTTCCGATTCATCCAGTGCACGGCTGAACGCACCGCAGGCTGGATCACAGCAGCCTCCCTTGCCTTTGCCCTGCCCAGCAGCTTCACTGCCCCCTCCCTGGTGCTCACCTGGGGCCTCTCCAAGGCTGCTGGAAATACCAACTGTGCAGAACTCCTGCCGAGGGTGGGGTAAACGACTGCACTCACAGCTCCATGAACAGAGGACACCAGCGCCTCTCAAAGGACATCTGTGTGAGGCAGGTTCTGAGCCCCTCAGAGCCACTTGTATTTCTGGAGACCAGCCTAGCAAAAGTAAAACAACTTAAAGGAGCTATCAAGGCTGGACTAGAGGGCACTATCTTGACAGAAACACAAATAAAATTGCAGTGTATTTCTGTAATGGTCACCGCTAGGATCATTATAGAGAGTGGCAATTCCTCAATCCATAGGATAACAATCCTAATATATAGTGATCCAAATAATTAAAAGGAGCTTTCTTTCAGGACAGAAATTGAATAGCAAAGAGCAGCTTGTCCCTGTGACCTGGGTGGCAAACCAACTCATGAGACAAGTGATGTTTGAGGTTTCTTCTGAGATCACTGCCAAGTGACTCAGAGCAAATGCAGAGAGGCATTGGCCTTTCCATGCAGCAGTGGTTCATGCGAGAGATGCCCATAGGATCAGATGACTTACACTGGATATGCTTAGTCCTGGTGGAAAAGATAGCACTGCATCTTGTACCAGGCTGTGCTCAGCAAGCTCTTCCCCGCAGACCACTCTGTGTTTATTCTGAATCTGATAAAATACACTATGCTCCCATAAGGATTTAGACCATGGGTCATCTTTATCTCCTAAAAGAAGGTGGGATTCAAGACACCATTCAGCCTTTAAAAGCTATGGTTAATGTGAATTCCTTAAGGTAATTAAGCATAACAAGCACAGGAGCTGCTTACCCTGGGGAACACCAGCTCCCCCAAGCAACCGCAGGCAACGGGGGCTGGCAGGCGGCCCTAACAAGGGCTCCTGGACATCGGCTGCCTGAGCGAGGGAAGCGACGCTCTGGTGCCAACATCACATCCAGTGCCTTTGCTCTCAGCCATCCCATGCTCTGCTACAGGGGACAGATGCTGGCAGCACATGCAGGTACCTGTGAGAAACAGCAACAGGAGCAAAGCATGTGCAGCTCCTTCAGTGACAAGAGCCTCCAGCCTCCTCTTAAGAAGGAGGGAGACGAGAGGCAGAGCTGGGCAGCCCTAAGGAAGCACAGCAGGGAAATGACTAACTTGATCCCATCACATCCACTGCCTGGCCAGTGCAGGGTTACTGCCAGCATGGTGCTTAATCTAGCCTAATCTGAACTGCTCCAAGCAAGGTACTTTTCCATCTCTCGTGGAGAGTACTTTACCAAATAGATTCCTAACATCTTTGGAAAATCCAACCTGACTATCGGAAAATATTTACTATTACGTAACACACTCCTCCTTCACTTGGACCACCCTAAACAGTTATTTTCTGTCCTTTATCTTTATAGCCTTTGCAGAGGAGTTACCCTTTGCAGAGACCAAGTTAAAGCTGCCACATCAGGCCTGAGCCCCAGCACCTTTTGCTGAGGCTGGTGGAAAGTTCAGGAGATCACACACAGCTGTCAGAGGTACCTAAGAGCAGGAGGCCACAGCAAACATATGAAAGCCTGATACATCCTTCCTCCTACCCTCCCTCCACCACCACCGAGCTCTCTGCCCATTAACCTCCCAGGAAGCCAAAGCTTTCCAGAGAAACACTGCCTTTTGTTCCACTCCAGCACTTCCACTCTTCCCAGCCCGGCAGCCAGGGCTTCCCTGGACCTATCCCCTGCCACTGACCTGGTGCCTGGCCTTGCTACAAGACACCACCATTCTGCACTTTGCTTTCTGAAGCTGTTAAAAAGCATGTAGAAAACAAAGAAAAAATTCTAATCCAGGTTTGCAAATCAGTTCAAGATCCACAGATGAGAAAACCTAAACCAGTGCTGAGTATTACAATCCTCCTAGCAGGCAGGAATCCCAGAAACAAACTGTGACAAACACAAAATAGCGAGAAGGAGATCAACAGCAAGACTATTTCAATTGGTTCATATCCAGTTTCTTACAAGCATTAGGATTGATTTCCATTTCAGTCAAATCTGCCTGCACATCCCTTGTGTTCATGCCGAATGATGCCGGTAAGTTCATACTAGGTTACTTACAGACACTAACACATTTCATTTGTCAGAGTAACTAATGCAACAGTAAAACATTTTGGTTTTGAACAGTATACAAATAAATGGGGAAAAGGAGCTGTTACATGCCTCCGAGTCTACAAATACTCCTCCCTAACGGGCAAAACAGAAAGAAAAATATGGAAAGAAAAAACACTGTCTGCTTAAAGGAAGAGATGAGGCTCAGGGCCTGATTTAACTTACTATTGTTTTCTCAGTGATGATTCAAAATCCTGAAAAATGTTCTAACTGTCAGGAAGGGAGGAAAAGACATTGCACAGTGCAAAAACTTGTGAGCTGTACTCTAAAATCTGCTGGGTAAATCTGAATTAACTTTAATGAGACAAATATAAATTTGGATTTGCACAAGGACCTGAGAGAGAATTTTGTATTGGGATTATGCTTTAGATTATGGCCTTTTATTCACACAATGTCAAGAAAAATGTTTTTAGTTAGTGACTTTGGTTAATACCCACCAAGAAGTTCAAGATAGATAAATATGAGTGGCTTATCACAACAGGGGCCAAACACAAATCTCTGTCCCTTCTCCAAAAGCACAATGACTCAAAAAACACCTGCTTCTTTGACTGCTTATTGGCATAAGCACCAGTAAACATTTATTTCACACAAGAGAAAGTCAGACCAGCTTATTCTTAAAAATGCAACTGAGTCAGCTGCCTCAAGCAGCATAAATGGGCTGCATGAGTGACTATGCCCTGAAGAAACATTACCCTGTAGACCTAACTTCTGCTGCTGAAGACAAATAGATCCTTTTAGAGCAAGATTTTTAAAAGCGTAAAGTGATTTGGGAATACAAGTCCCGCAGGTTTCACAGGGCTTCAGAGCACTGTGCTCAGGCTCTTTAGAACGTTCTGTCCCCAAACTGCTGCACTGCACAGTGGAGAAACCCCAGGTAAGCAAGTTCTAGCGATGCATCTTGTCATATAGATAACCATTTCCTAATAAAGGATTTTCTAATCTCAATCATTATCAATTAGGCCTCCAAACATCTCCCCCCAAAAAAAAAAAAAAAAAAAAAAAGAAGAGAGAAAGAGAAAGAAAAGACTGGTTTAATTAAAGTTACATAACATATTAAAACCACCATAAGGAACAGCACCCAAGCCTGACTCCCCAGGCTAAACCCTTAAAATTAAACCGCTCTCCCTCCCCTTACATGACTGCAGCACAACCGCAGCAACCGACCTGCACGCTTCCCGGGGACCAGGGCGCTCAGGGACACATTATTAGCTAGAGTAAGCGAGCTACCTGCAAGCAACAGAATGGATGTCTTTGCCCTGGCAATTAAGCAGAACTGTCGGTGCAATTACCCCTACTAAGCGGCCTGTTCCGGCTCCGGGATCTGCTTCGCTGTCTCTGAAGTCGTGACCTCCGGAGCAGTCGGTAGTAGTAGGACGGTCTCCCAGAACTTTTCCTGCTGTTCATTGACATTTTGGTATCTATTTTACACACACACACATGCAGGTACAGGTTCACTCTCCCCCTCTGGCAAAGCAACAGTCCCAGCGTTTAATTAACAGGAGGCTGATTCTTTGGAGTGCAAAGGGGGAGGGGGAGAGGAATTCTTCACTTTATACATTCAAAAAGAAAAACAAGAAGAAGAAAACATTAAAAAGAGGAAGAAAAAATAGCACGCGGCAGCAGAGTGCATGTCTCAACAGAGGGAGGACTTGCAGCAAGATAAACTCTACTAACAATTCCTGCCCCCAAAAAAGATAAGCCTGCTGGAGTGGGAATAGGAAGCCACTTGGCCTGGACTCTTGAAATATCAAAAGTCTGGAAGAAATCCCGGACTGGATCATCTCCATGGGACAGCAGCTGCTGAGCAAAGTGCCAGGAAAAAGCAAAGGGCTCCCTGGCTGACGGGAAACAGAGGGCAGCCCAGAGGCTCCTGCCTGGCCCAACCCTCCCATCCCTGCCGAGAGGCAGGGGCAAGCGTGGGGTCCGCAGCCACACGTTGCTCCCAAACACTGCAGTGGGGATGGGGTAGCAATTTTCCTGGCCACAGGACACATGTTAATCATCATCATGAAGCACAAGCCCCGGAAAATAAACTGAAACTTGAGAGGGGAAAACTTTAATTAGACTTGGCTGAGCAGAGCGCCAGGCATCCGGCTGCTCTCCAGTCATGGCCCATCCTCGCAGTCCCACTCCGCCATGCTCAGGGGGCAGGAAGAGACTCTCCGGCTCATACTGCTCAATAAAATCACATTTCAACAGGCAGAATTAACACTTGAAGCCAGGGAGGAGAGGGGGGAAAAAACAGGTTAGGCCAATATAAAATTTCATTCCACATTTACAGTAAGAGGAGTTATCCAGAGCCCTTTACGTGAGCTGGCACAGGGCTGCACTGAAGGAGCTGCACGAAGCTACATTTCAGAAGGTGAGGCTGCTGGCCGAACACTTCACATGTCACCATTTCTTCTCAAGAGGTGGTACCCGCACTCCAAGGTAACACAGCAGCCTGGGCCGAGCAGGATGCACCCCTGGAAAATGATGCACCACACCAGGACCATGAGCTGGGTGCACTGCCTGGGCAGACCCCTCCAGCCTCTAGCCAGGTTGCCTTCACTCAAGGAAAACAAACACCTGCAGATCCTCCAGAAAAGGGCACATCTTCACCATCATCCACAGTCACAGAAACTTATGCAGCTGTGAAAAATGGTCAAATTTTACAGTTTTTACATATTATATGCAACTACATGACTAGAAGTTGGGAAAGACCCTTCAAGGAGAAAAACAAGTTTCAATCCTTAGTAAAATCCATGCCTGGTTTTGAGGCCGCATGTAAAGAATTCAAGGCCCGGTTTAGGAATGAGCCAATGAGCAGGACAGGCAGAGGCTGGGGTCAGGCAGGGAAGGTGCCCAGGCCCGGCAGAGGCTCCCACTGCCTGGGACCAGGATGTTCCCCCTGATGTTCCCCCCAGCGCAGCAGCACTCACCACATCTCCCAACACATCCCAACATAAGAGGAAAAGGCTTCAGCTGCCACACATCTGCCTCTGGGTTTTCATCCAGAATGCTTTTATAAAAATATATATTTGGGTAGATATCCAGATAAAAACAAAACAAAATATAGAAAAAACTCAAAACATTTTCCAGAAAATGAGAGATTCATCCTGTGCAGCTGATTCAATGCACAAATGGAGCTCAGAATTTGTGTAAGATAACGATGGCTCAAAATATTGAGGTTCAGCTGAAGATTTGTCACAAAAAAGAAGCCAAACATTCAGTTGTCTCTCTGTATTTCCATGTACTAATAACTTAGCTATTAGTCTGTTATGAAAATCTGGATAAGACTACTCTTTTATTGTTACAAATGCATTGAAAGTAGTCTATTCAATTTATTTTTTCTTTTGTCATTCCCAACAAAGATGAATAGAAATTGCAGTTTAAACAAAGATGTTATTTAAAAAGCTTGTCCAAATCCAGTGGGCCTGAAAGGGTCAGGGTCACTCACTTGGGCCTTGCTTAATTGGAACCAGGTGGCTTTTCCTCAAGCCACGTGGGACATGGCGGGATACAGACCTGGAGATCCCACTGCCCTCTGCACAGGTGGGAATGATCAGGAGCTCTGGTGATGGGCCTGCCTTCCTTGTGCCTTCACACACATGTACTTAGGCATCTGGTCCATACTGAGGCATTAATTTAATCAACTTAGTACTTTCAGAAGTGTTCATGCAGGTGACCATAAAACAGGAGAAGTTAATGGGGGACTGTACACTACCATGACAAGAGAAAGCAGCCTAGTAACAAAAGCCTAAATGTCTGGGAGTTTGTTCCAGTTTAGGCAGCTTGCATCTGTCTCGTGTGCACGCTTCAACACTGTTTTTGAAGGCATTAACTTCAGATGCTACATAGCAGCAGGCAAAAAAATTATCCATCTGGGAGGGCATGTGGCTGGTCTGGACCTTCCAATTAATCCAGAGCTGCCTTTTTTTTTTTTTTTTTTGAAAGCCACATCCTGATACAAATGCTCTTTTGTGTATAGTAGAATCTACCACGTGCCAATGCTTGATATATTAGCTGCCCTGGAGAAGAGCTGACAGCCTTAAAATTGCCCTGTCCCAAAGAACCCATCCCAGGCTGCTCCCTCCACAGAGCAGTCGTTCAGTCTTTGGGTTCTCGGGAACCTCTCAGTGAGATCCGCATGGGTCCTCACACAGCATTGACTTCTAGGGTGTTAAATTCCCCCTATACACACCCTGAGCCCTAACCCCTGAGGTTAAATACCCAACCAACTGCAACATCCTGCTGGCCTGGCCTCCCCTGCCATATATTTGTGTTATCCTGTTCTTAAGGCTTCCTAAAACTGGATTTATTGCACTCCTTTACCAAAACTAACAGCATGTGCATAAATTTTAAATTAGCACCAACCAAGTTCTGTGAGGGAGAGCTGTGCGGTGGCTGCCTTGTTTGCTTTGACATCCACAGGGCAGCAGTTGCCCGAGGCTCTGCTCAGCTCTGGAGGGTGTTGGCTGCATGCAGCAGAGGAAGACTGGCCTCCCCAGGGCTAACGCTTGGCTTTTTTATCATTCGGTTATTGCTAGTGCAGGGGAAACAGGCACTGTTTTTCAGAATGCACATTCCCAAGGCAGCTCCTGCCGCTCAACTGTTCACTCCCCCAAACGGCTTGAGAGGAAAACAATTATTTCTCTTAACTCTCTGTGATTTTATGGTAAGGAACTTGAATTCTTTATGTTCAGAATGAAAGTTTCCGTGCTTTGTCAAGAGATCCAAGCACTGGCCCCAAATGCTCTATTTGTAAAGGTGTGAAAATACACTGGTTTCTCTACACAATTAATTAATAGCCTCTGAACTTAGATTATCTCCTAGAGGACAACAGTTGTAGTTACTTTTATTTCAGTTTTGCAAATTCTTTCTGGAAGAACTAAGGCAATAATCCCTACAAAATATCTACCTTTTTAAAGCATAACAGAAATCTAACAGTGTTCTTGCTGGATTGCAGACACTTGCAGGATGTGCCTACTTTAATCTCATAAGTTCATTGCAGTTTTCAGTCTGGCACACTCTGAACCTGGAAGATTTCCAGCCTTATTGCCTCAAGGCTACCAGGAATACATAAATTCATATGCAGAGCTAGAGAGGAAGATAACTTCCTCTGTATGAGGATACCTTACTGCACTTCAGCTATAAGAGCAGGAGTAGAACAGACTTGGTTTTCAAGAAGCAGTGTAAAGAAGTTTATGCTGAAAATATTCCACTTCACCTTTCTTCGTGTCCTAACCTGCCAACAACTAGGCTTTCAAAACCTATTCTTTACTTCATGAGAAAAGACCTTTCAAGAGAGGTCTTCCATAAGAAATCACCTGCCACAGTCTGAGTGTGACTTCCTGTGCTTCTCCTCCTGGCATTTGAGGAAATAAAAAACACCAAAAGGAGCAACATCGTCAAGTGACTCCAGACAAGGACATGCTCCGAAAGAGAGAATGTTCAAGATTCAGGACATTCAGGACATTAAAGAAATAAATAAAACATAGTTCCTTAGATGGAGTATAGCATTTTTTTAAAAAAACCTTTTCAACAGAACATCAGAAAGATTTGGAATTGAAATGAGAAACAAACCTTTATAATTTTAAACACAGAGCTCATTGTTTTCCACTTAAAGAATAGTGTCAAAGCAACCAAACTTCTGTGGGACAATCCTGCAGTCTGTATGGTGATGAAATCCAAGTGTGAGTGGGAAAGTAGTCATTGTAAATAACATATAAAGTTACAGAGCAGAAAAAACAGCGCTGTGGAGAAAAGGCAAGGAGAAGAATGTGTCTCTGGATAATGTAACATTAAACAAGAGTTTAGGAAGGCTTACATAAATTAGGCACGAATTCTTATAGCATAAGGCGCTCCCTCCATAGGCTATGACTATTGTTTATGATTATTATGTTTACTATATGTTTACTATGGTGGTGCTTGGAGATCTCAAACAACATCAAGGTCATATTGCTTTGAGAATATATAAACTACCAAATAAGACCACCAGTGTCATTCACCAAAAAGAAAGAAAGATGAATACAAACACAGGCAAAAAATCCTACCTCTAATTTTCCCCAAATGTGTCTATCAACAAGCTGGGTTTTGGACCACCACATTTGATTTCCATACAAAGAAGGCAGCTTCCTGGCAGTGGGAACTTAGTGCAACATTCCAGCTCCAAATTAGTGTGGGATAGGCAAGCAGGAGGCTGACAAACATGTTGTTCATTATGCTGAAAGGATGAAAAACACACACAGTGATTCATATAGGAAGGGTTGCTCAGTAACCAGGCAGGTTACAGGAACGCCAGGGAGAGCCAGGGTGTCTGTGAGCCCGAGCGGAGACGTTTCCTGTGCCACGGAACGAGCCGTTTGCTGCGAGACAAGGGCCAAAACCGCGCACTCGACCCAGGCACACGGAGCTTCCTGGCTGCTTCCGGGCAGAACAACAGAGCTAAAGAGCAGCCAATTCTGCAGGTCAACTCCCAGCTAGCCAGGGAGAGCAAAATGAAAGCCGTTTTATTACTCTGAATTTAATCTAATCCTAATAATAAAGAATGCTCTACTCAGATAACTTGGTTTCTCTACTCTGATAACTTGGTTTATAATCTGCTTGCTAAGGATTCTAATAAAATCTAGGAGGTCAAAATCTATCTTAAGATTTGTGCTATGATTCTCTCAGATCTAATGAAGAAATTAAGCGTGAGAAGCCTGTAATAATTTCAAGAAGAAACTGTTATCAGAATCAAACATCCCATGCCTCCTGCTGCTTTAAAAGTCATTCAAGAAAAAAAAAGAAAAGCAGACATGAATATCTACTATGCAGAAAATTCCTACAGCAAACATCATACCAAAAAATACCTTCTATACTGAAAAGTATCAAAGTTCCCCAGAAATGGGAAGATTCCCATTTCCTTTGAGTGCAACACTTCCTAACATCATGTGACTTCTATGAACTGCTGCTGTGAGGAAATATTTTTTTAAGCCTGATTATTTCTCATGAAGAGCTTACTACTAAAATAAAACTATAACGATGATCCATTGATGAATTACGGAGTAACTTCAGGATAAATCTCCCATTTACTTCTTCAAAGCAAAACTGCTGCAGCGCCCTGCAATAAGCAGCATCAAGGGGGTTCCTGCAAACTCCGCTTTCAGCCAAAGTGAATGTGTTCACAGAAAGTCTTTACTCACTCACGGAGTGCACACGGGCTAACGCTGCTATTGCAGGGGTGACCCAGCCAGAGTCGGACAAGCAGGTTACCTGGAGCAGCAGGATGCAGGCGTCAAGCACCCTCCGTCCCCCATCCCGGTCACTCAGGCCCAAGGCGGCTTTGTGACATCCACCACGCTCCTCTGCAGAAGGTCTGGTCAACAGGAACATCAAGAAACTCACCTCAACTGTTTGAAGATAATTCACTTCACCAGTCTTGTAATACAACTGTTCATAAAACTCTTAAAACTATTTTAAACTTTGTATTTCAGTAGCAACCTTGCTGTCATGCCAGAAGGAATGAGCAAGTCAATTCAAGTTTGACATTACCGACTCCCTGTGAAAAACATATTAGTAGAGGTCTCTTAGCTTTTTTTTTTTAATGTGTTCAAATATAATGGCTTTCTTTTGTACTAAAAGATTGGGAGAAATAACCAACCTTCCTGAAATTTGCTGCAGGGCATGGCTATCCTAGTTTGCTTGTAAAGGTACTCCGTTTAACTCAAGGTGGGGAAGAAGAAATGGCTTCACAGATCCTAAAGTCTAATAATTCACTTCACAAACAAACATTTACCTAATCTGCGGAAGCTGACACTTCTCACTTTCTGATGTTTCCAAAGTATAAGGGTACATGAGATTTACATAGCAATATGAATCAATGCATTGGGTGCTTAATCTCATGGTAACATCACATTGAAAGCAGCATCTATGTTAACAAGTCAAAAGGAAGATCAAATTATTTACACATGCTATGTAAAACTTGCCTGGTTAACTAATAAATGAGACACTTTCAATTTATGTTTAAATGCCTGATAATGATCTTACACGTATAAAAATCACTGGCTTATATACACACAATACAAACTTGATTTTTCATGTAAAACTTTTTTCTCTTCCTTGCCACATAATTTGCATACTACCATACGAATAGAATTGCTTAATTTACTTGCTTTTTAACATCAAATTATACTTCCAAGGAATCTTTCTTGCAAGTATGTTATTTAACCATCCTTCTCTACCAGGTTTAGACTATAGCATAGAAAACACCATCCATTTTAAAAGAATACCCTGTTAGAATTCAAGATACAACTCTTATTTTTAAAGACAAAAGGCAACGGAAATCCTGCAATGAATTTTTAAATAAAATTATGGAAATGTTTTATTTTAATTTACCTTCTTCCCTATTGCGTGAAAAAGACAACATAGTGTTAGCCTGAGAAGTTACTGAACTGACTTCTTGTCCTTGATCAGTAGATTGTAAAAAGAGAAAATAACAGAAATGTGAAAAATTGATCTAGGGCAACACTGGGGATGGGCCATTGTTAAGTGTGGAACCTTGGTGAAAAAATCCCAGACATCTCTAGTCCAGCTTTTCTGTGCCATGAGCCCAGCAAAGCATCCCACCATTAAACCTCTACTTCAACAGCCCCACAAGCGCTGTGCAGAGGGCTGGTTGAGATTTGTTCAGAGATGACACTGACTGAAAGTGTTGGAAAACATCCAGCAAGTCACACAGATATTCTTGCCAAATGATGATGCAATGATCTTCTACTGCAGGTCAAATGAAAAAAAAAAGATCTATTTTTCTATTTATATTCCAAATATTCAAAGGATTATTTTTTGTCCTTGATGTGCAGCTAAAAGCCAAGTGAACTTTGAATGAGCAGAGAGAACCATGAGAGACAGATACAAGAACTACAGGGAAAAGAGAAATAAGAAATAAGGTTTACGTAACAGGGAGGCCAGATGGACTACCTGCTAAATCAGGATGGATGATTGAGGTAGGGATCCAAAGTTTCTGTTCCTATGAGAACTATGATCCAGAAGAATGAACTGAAATCATCATACCACCTCCTCATTCCTCACCGTGAAAAAAGTCACACAGTCCTTGGCCCCCCTACAGAAGACGTATTTCTGAAATCACCATGTAGTTCTTCAAAAAGAGAACTAACACTTAGCAGATCAAATATCTGCCCAGTGCCCAGGACCTCACTGGAAGCACTGCACACATTCACTGCACTTGAAGAAAACACAAACACCTGACACAACTCACAATGCCAGATTTCCAAAGAAATTCTACAAAGAGTGAAAAGGTCCCTCTGAGCTGAGTCTGCTGCTCCTCAGCAACACGCAAACCTGTGCACAGAACAGGGAGAGATCTCCTGGACTGCCCACTGCCGCCCAGCCTCCCACCTCGCCCCGCAGGGCTCTTTGCACCCAGGAAAATACCTGCTCAATCTCCACTCATCTCAGTCTAACTCAAAACTCTGCCTATCTTTTTCTTTCTAAATCATCCCCAGGACAAGACTAGAATTTCTTTTGAAATGTAAAGGCTCTGTAATAAAATTTAGAAACAACATATGGTACAAATATCAAGCATGAACATCTCTTCCCAACTCGTGCATTTCAAAGGCTGTGCAAACAGCACTTTTCCCTCGTTTTGATCCTGCAGCCAAAATGAGTCATCTGTGAACAATTATGGCTCTGGCAGGGGCCTGACTGTTTGAGAATGAAAGGAAACACTTTATTATTGAAATGAACAGCCTGCCAAGCCAAGAGGCGACTGCAGAGAAATGTTAAGAGTTCTTTGTCCTCCTTCAGCTGGCAAAATGGAAATCGCTGGGTGCACTGATACCACCTAATTTGAGTATGGGCAATGCAAAAGCAGTAAGGCAGGCTGAACTGTGGAGAAGAGCAAGCACGTGCATGGTAGAGAGCCTTAATGCGGGAGGCCTGGCTTGTGAAAGGGTTAGTTATTCGGAGCTTAGTTCTCCCATAGGAGATGTCAGCACATGAAAGGAACAGGCAGGCAGAGGCCACAGAGCCCAAACCTGAGACTCTCTCAGGACAGCTGCAGGGGAGTTTGGTACAGGCTGAATTTAACAGGCTGTTCTGCAAGGGGCAAAGAGAATTCCACTCGGAGAAAAAAAAAAATGTAACAGGAGGATATTTAGTAGGAATAGTCATCTTCCTACCTGCAGTCCATTTTCAGCACTGTTTCTTCTGCAGCTGTTTAGATGCCTGCTGTCTGAAGGGGCTAGATAGGATCTCCCTGAAATTGTTGGGGGAACTTTTGTAATGGGAGCTGCTCACTCAGGGGTGGACAGGGCAGCATGCTGAACAAGTTGCTGATTTGATGGATTTCGTAAATCATATAAAGAGGAGATGACTTAAAATATGAGCAAGTAATTCCCAATGCATTTCTTCATTCCTCCATGCAGCTTGCAGAGGGAGGATTGATACGATAATCCTTGCCTGAAGCCTATAAACAATATGAAGACTATTAAGGTTGATAGGATGACAAGAGAGAGTGATGTTCACAGAACAGCTTATGGAAAGGACAAGGCAGAAGATCAAGAAAGAAGAGCAAATTTTGCATTCTGAAATACATTTCCAGTCCTGCAACAAGATTTGAGAAAGATCTTGAAATTAGGCTTCTGAAAGCTGCACCTCTCACTGAGAACCTCGGCTTAAATAGCTCTTACTGTTTCTGAAACTCAGCTTCAAGGAGCTCTGTAATCAATGAGGGTTTTCCGCAAACGCTCACTGTGTGCAGTTCTGGGAAGCAACCTGTTGTTATCTGCCTACACTATGCGACAAGATGACATGGAAAGAGTGACTTCCAGTCAGAATCATTCAGACATCATCCAGGCAGCTGGAGAGATTTTTGGTTTAGAATGGGCACTTGCCTGCTCCCTATCAAAATCCACACAACGTGTTTAGAGCAGCACAGTACTGAGCACTGACGTGCGGGCCAATGGAGCGGGCATGTTTCACACTGCGCACATACTCACACACCTTTATTTGAGTTGTCTCAACTTTCCCGAGCATTCCTAAGCAATAAATAAGCCCTGAATTCCATTGCTACCTTCACTATCTCAACAGAAATTAAGAGTCTCAAACTAAGCCATGTAAAATAGAGCCAGTGCCAAGGTCCTGACCTGTGCTGAGCACACAGGAAGGTCATTTGCCATGCCCACTAAGCCCAGAAGGATGAAGAAGCAGCGAGGAAGCATTTCCAGTTGAAAATGCCAGAAACACTAAGTGCCTTTCAGCATTTTTCAGGCTAATGGGATATCACTCTGTTTTGCAGCTGGACGTGCATTCAAATGTGGGTCAGAGGAAGTTTTTTTTATCGCAGCATATTTTCTCATACCTCCGGATTAAACCCCGCCTGGAGTGCCGCGTTGGGAAAGGCTGCTTAGGGAAAGGGAAAGGCTCCCGGCCCGGCCGCTCGCAGCCTCTGCTGCCCCCAGCAGGACGCAAAGGCCCGCCCGGGAAGGCCAGTCCTGGGCAGGGAGAGCTTCCCAGGAACTGCATTAACCAGCCCTATGTGGAGCTGCGCTCTCTCCCAACATCTTTCTTTCTCCTCCAGGAGCTACTCCAGGAGCTTTTTGTGGAGCTACTTTTTTTTCCAGAAACCAAGAACTGGAATACCATGGCCAGACCTCTCATACTTGTTTTAGCTAAGTAAACTTTGCCCTTAGGCAATAAAAATAGAATAGGAAAACAGCCGTAAGATCCCCCACAGTGCACTCGCCGCATACCATCATTTCCATGCACAAATGCTAAGGAACATTAAAAAACGATCTTGATTTCTCCATTTCACTTGCAAGGAAGCTGTGCTTGAATTTAACCCACCAAGTTCCCAGGGTTTTGGTAACTTAAAGATCTGTTTGGGGGTAACATTTAACTGAGATAGGAAGGACAAGGAAACAGTCCAAGCAAGACAGTTACAGCACAGTTCAGCTGTAAATCCAGGGGTATAAAAGCAGACTTAAACATCTGTAGGTCTTACTGTGATTGCCATTAGCAATAAACTGCGAGAGAGACAGTTTCATAATCCATGGTGCTGTATCTAAGACTGTCCAGGCTTCATGTGTAAAAAGGCAAACCCATTTTTTGGTGTGCACTGCATTATCTGTTTTGTCCATAGAAAGAAAGAATTAACCATGTGAGATGCTGAACAGTCTGAAGCCCACTTAGCAAGCCTTCACAGATATCCTTAAGTTCAAGAATATGCATAATCTCCATAAAGGGCAACCACTACAGGTTCTATTGCTTCCGCCCGTAACAGTGTTCTGAAGTGCATTCCTAAGTACACACAATATCTTTCACCAGAATCAGATCCTCACTATAAATAAAAATTTTATAGCATTGCCTGGAAATTTTCTCAACTGACTTCTTTTCCATAGGATACTGAAAAGCATATAAGGACTTAATTATTATTGCAATGACTATAAAGCTTTACTGCATAAACAGGCACATGCATATGCTAGGGGCGGACAATCCCAGCATCCTAGACAGAGTTGAATGTCTGAAATATGCCTTCGCTTTCAGAAATACAGTAGATGCAGTTAACATCTGATGTGAAACATCTCCTATGCCCATGTCGGGCCTTTCAAAAAGAGATGGTGTAAGGTAACAGCAAAGGACAGGAGATGTGGTCCCAAAGTTTGGGTGTTCCAGCCCGGTCTGAGTCATAGCAAGACTTGAAACAGGCTTCAGAGCATCTGTTTTCCCTGATAGAAAAGGATAAAAGAAATACGAGCTTATAGGTATGTGGCTTGTTGCACTTTGAGGACTTTGAAAAACTTACTCAGCATTTTGTGACCATTAATCCAGGGAATCTGTCCCTCCAGGTTATCTCCCAAAGCCACTGAGACGTTCTGCCCATCTCCCATGGAAGCACCCCAGCAGGGCACACAGAGCCTGTGGAGCTCTGCCAACTCCTGCCTACTCTCAGGTCGGGCTATGTTCTCATCCACGGTTTCCACAGCAGGGTCCACAGTGCTGCAGCCTCAGCTCTGCCCGCTGGACGCGCAGGGTGCTCCCAGACCTGGCAATGATGACTCAGAGGGCAAGCAGTAAAGAAACACAAAACCTCACCAAGTTACAAGAAGGCCGGTTCTGGGGAAGCAGCTGGCTACCCGCCAAGGCTGTGCACTCCAGCTTTTCATTTTTAGGCTCTGCTCTTTGCTGGAAAGTTTCTACTTATACTCCAGTTTCCATGACAACTGCATTTCCTGCCTTTCTTCCCCAGGATTAAATTTATTTGTTTTCCCTTCTTTCCAAGACATGACTTTCTTTTCCTTCTGAAAAAGGAATTAATTGTTGTCTCCTCTTTAGTTACAGACATTTTTAAAGGAGGTGAGAGCGGCTCGATTCTCAAAGCTACATAGAGTCTGCATAGCCCAGAGGCAAGGACATGATCTGCCCAGTGTGCTGCAAGGACATGATCTGCCAAGTGTGCCCCTTGCAATAAGCCCCTGCCAGGGCCACCTTCCACATAACAAGGTCAGGACTTGCAGGAATCCCATCCATCCTGGCACCCATTATTTAAAAAAATTGTGTCTCTCTCTCTTTTTTTTTTTTTTTTTCTGGTAAGAGTAGACCTGGCCATTTTTTTGACAACTGAATTTCTTTTAAACATTGCATGTAATTTCTGTGTGGTCTCAGGAGAATACATAAGTAATTTTAAAGTTGTATCTGCTCTCGCAGTGTGATCCTGATTTCCAAACTGTAACGGCTTTCAAATACTTTTATTCTTCTCAGCTGGGAGTGGTATTAGGGCAGGCAGCAGGTACAAAGAGAGGACCCTGTCTCCTGGCTCAGCAACTGAAGGGGGTGCCTTGCATGTCCCTCTGCATAGCACAGGCTGACGACACCCCCACAACTCATGAGGCATAAGCTAATTAATTTGTCTTGCCTTTGTCATGTTAGGACTGAATTAATTTGACAATTTGAATTAATTTGTGAATGAAAAAAAAATCATCAGAAGAGCAAATCTGGATTAGGTTTAGTCATTTGGATTTTGCAAGCTTTGAGTTTGCATGCTGCAAAGCACTACAATAACACAGGTTCTCATTCCATTTCAACAACTGAATTCACTGGCACATTTGGGTCATAAACTGACCCTCCTGTATAGTTGTAGATTACAAAGCTTTTAGTCTTATCTCTGCCTGGTGGGATTTCACAGCTAGTTGTTTCAGGACTGAATAATTAAAAGCAGCAAAAACTCACATGGCTCCCATGCAAACACAAACAAATCTGTCCATGGGTACTATCTTGTTTGTAGCACATGTGCCCAGATTTACATGCAGGAGTAAGGCTTAATGCCCTATTTGCGTTTTTCATTATTCATTACCACAAGCATAAAATAAATTGCTACAAAAAGATTGAAATTGGAACAACTTCAAGAGTGAGAAGACCTTACGATCTCAGACCCACACATTGTTACTTTAGTATATAAACATTTTAAGCTCACCCACCGGACCATGTAGACCATTCAAACCAGAGCTTCATCTGATAAAATACTAGCAGAGCAACAGGGAACCAAACAGAACCTAGACAGTAGAAATCATAGCAGAGTTGAAATACAAGAATTCAAAGATAACAAACTAATTAATCCTTTCCTAACATCCTACATAATTTTCTTAACAGCGCTTTGTATGTTACGTTTGTTCGGTTGGGGATTCCTGCTACTCAGAACAAATAACGGAAACAGGTAAGAAGAAAGAAGTCCTATCTGCCATACTTGCTTCATGCCTCCCTCCTCTTGAATTCCCTCCTCCAATGAATATATAGGCCAAGAACGCACAGAATCTTCTAAAAATCTGGCAACGCCCTGTGTGTTTGGCAGCCAGGCAATTTTAATTGTCTCGTATCAAATATATCTGCCACCACCTGCACTGTAAAATCTTATAACAACATGCACTGTGCAGAAATGTCCCACTGATTATCTTAACTGGCCAGATCCTTCAGTTCAAGGCAAAGTCTGAAGAAAAAAAACCAATGTTTTGCACAGCTAAGCACGGCCTCCCTGTTTGCTCCCCAGCCAGAGGTTCTAGTCAGTGTTTCAGGGTTGGCAGATGAACTCTGTCTTGCCAGGCTGAGAATGGTAACCAGGACTGATTTGTTGAAGTCAACTTTGTAACCTCCTATGCTTCTTTGGGAAAAATCAAGGAAGTTTAATTTAGAAAACACAGAAATGACACTTTCAGCTACTACCATAGGAAAACACAAACCAAAAGTCATGGAGGTGACCGAGAGCTCCACGGAAGCAAAGCCAGCAAGTCGTACATAGCTCTCACATGGGCTCTACCAGGAATTCAGTGCTACTGAGATTTCCAGGTGGAAAATGTAAAAATGCAGTGAGTGCTAGAAAATGTTTCTGTTTGGGCAACGGGTCAGCAGGGTCTTGTGCAAGCTGTATATAATATCTGGAATGCAATTACAGGAAGATACATTAAGTAGTATGGAGCTTACACAGCTTTGATTCCTACCACACTGTTACCACTTTTAACTATTTTAACTGTTCCCATTTTTAACCATGGTACATGGATACCATCTAGTATTTTAAGCTTCCAAACTAAAGGAAAAACAGACCAGATATTTTGTACACCAAATCAAGAAAGACAAAAGCTGGAATAATTTCAAATTTGTAGAAAGGCTTCAAGCATTTGGATACAGGACCATTAAGCCACAATGCATATAATTATTCAATAAAATAACTTTTATTTAAAACAGACCACCAAAAGCTTGTGGACCAAAAGCTTAGATTGCCTCTAAGAAGAGGCTGCTTAGACTGCCTCTAAGAAGAGATACCGCACTAGAGATTTCTACTGACATATAAAATGATTGATTTTTTAAGTTACTTGTCTTTGAGAGAGAATTATTATGTGTCTTTAGAATACAGATAGACAGAATTGGTCTGACACCAATAAAACTGTTTTATGTGCTGAATAAGCAACACAGGCAGGTGATAAACTGCAAAATTAATATTACAGCAGGATTAAACTGTCTGCTGAGTCACACTTTACTGCTCTAGCATTGTACAAAATAGCTCCTGCTTTCATTACTAATAAAACTCAGCATTAATTACTCAAAATAAAAGAGGCCTTGAAAATGTGTCCAACCAATGCACCATGCTACCTTTTGGGTTTTGTTTTTTTCCTACTGTAGGGAAACCCAGGTAAGCTGACTGAGGTGCATTTCCGGGAGCACTGCCTGCAGTGCTGAACATCGCTCCCACTGTACCGGGCAGCCAAGCCAACGGGCACCTTCAGTCCTGCATGGATGTGGAACAGAAGTGCAGCCAAAGGAGTTTTCCATGTGCCTTTAAACAAATCACAGGATTTGAGGGTGAAGTACAGGAAATCCCATATTAGGGAGGATATCTGACAACTCTATTTATGGATGGATAAAGAGAAGAAAGGAAGAGTAAATGACTTGCCTAAAGCCACAGAACAGAACAAAACAACATATAGACATGGCTAGGATAGAGGACATAGTCTACCTTGTTATCTATATAACTGCTGTTCTCCATCTGTCTTTGCACAGTCTTGCTTTTTCTAGAAGCAGAAGCAAAAATATCCCAGGCTTATATAAATGCTGACCCCGTATTTTACAGAGCAGCATTTCTCCACTATTTTTGCTCAGGTTTCTCTTTAACCAGTTAAAGATTTTTCATACTTCACTGCAGTACAGAGAGTGCTATGTGCTTTCTGTGCCATCCCTAGCACTTCCTAAGGCTGTACAGCAAGCATCTGTCACTGTATATAATCAGGAACCACTTACAGTTCCTTCACCTGACTCCTGTGCTCGGCTGATGTCAAGACTCAGATGCCAGGAAATTAAAATCTTCTGGTTAAGAAGTGACAAGAGTGCGCACCCAGACTTTTGCATGATGCTGGATTCATGTGAATTGCAGCTTGGCCAGTGATACCTGTTCTGCAGCTCTAAGTGCTTTAAACCATCAGGAAATCTGCTTGTCTGCCAATTCTTTATAGTTTATCAAAGCTTCTTTGTATGGACATCATGCAGAGAATCCTTAGTACGCACAACTCCATTAATGGGAGTGATGCGCTGTCTAAAATTAACTATGTACTTGTCTTCTCTCCAGTTTCTATATAACATGAGCAATGATGTAGATGGTTGACAGCAGTGAATAGATTATAGTGATGGCTATAAAACTTGATGACTGTTACCAAAGGCATCATATGGCTTGTGATACAAAGTAGTGACTGAC
>PTEX01000017.1:1833133-1885259 GCA_003342815.1 Eudromia elegans
AAAAAAAAAACCACCAAAAAAAACCAAAAAAAAAAACCCACCAACCAACTATAAAAGATTTCCAAGCTATCCTGGTCAGCACAGTTTGCAAAGCAGTTCTGCCATCACACCACAAGATCACCATTAGCAGAACATTAACTTCAGAGAGGACAGAAGATAATACAATTTTGCCATCCTATAAAGTTATGTGGATAAAACTATAAGAAAACAAAAGAAGCCTTAGTACTGAGATATGAATCTTTCTGTAAGGAATTATTTTTTAAGCACAAATTTACTTTCTCTCACTTTCTTCCCTGAATTCACCCACACAAACTGCATGAAAAGCATTGGCCTTGTTTATGTTATCAGTATTCTCCATTTCCTTTTAATCTTATTAATAATTATCACATTTCTCCAAATAATCCTATCATGGAATTCTTCTGTAAAAATTCATAAACTATAGACATAGCCAGCAGCCACTTCAGATGCTGCAGTTTGAGAAACATATAGTCCTCATCTAAACCATGTCCTCCTTTCAGTGAAAGGTACCATGGACCTGGAAAACGCTCCTTCTGAAGGCACCTGTCTTCAGATCTTGATTTAATTTCAGGAGTTTGTTTCTTCTACACTGTCCACAAAGCATCCAATCTTAGTTATATTAGACATGTGGTTGAAGAACAGTGTGAGACTCATTTTTGGTGAATATACGCTGTGCTACATTAAGTAAAAATTGTAACATGAAAACAAGGAAGCTTCTTGGCCTGCTTGGAAGCTGTTGAGATCAGTATCTGAAGACAAATCCTATGCAGGACTTCAGCAAGAAGACCTGGAAATTTTGCACTGTTGTTCCATAGACCTCTGTCATGCTTCAGGTTTAACTTGTATTTTTTAATCAAACTACCTTGGTAGTTTCTGCTTCCTCCTTGGCCTGCAGAAGGCCTATATGTCAAAGCCACCATAGCAGTTTGCCAACTTAGAGCCTGAGAAAAAAGCACCCTGAAGCCTAAATTAATTCTAGCCTATAAAGGAGGTGCAAGTGTTCAGTTCCTGGGTAAGGGCATCACTAATGCGGTTCTGTGGTTATTTTTCTATCGTAACTCTTGGCACAATACGCAGACATCACTGAGAGCTGCGATGGCAGCCCTGCCCTCCTAACAAAGCCGAGCACATTAGAGGCAGCCAGGCAAGAACAGCCCAGGCATGAGCACAGCCCTGGCTTTGGAAACCATTTTCAGCCTCCACTACAAAGCATTGTATCTTTTTGCAAATCACCAAAAATAACAGACAAAATAACCAAATGCAAATGCCAAAAATAACACCACATTTTTGATTAAGTTGGATTTAAACGTAGTAGTTAACTAGTTCCAAACATTAACCCTAAACACTTGAATGTCGCACTAATAAAATCAGAGAAATAATTGTTTCAGAACCTTTTAGCAGCTCCAAAGCTGCTATTATTTTTATGTCTTACAGTAACAGTTTTTGCTTTTGATTTAGATGTTATAAAAGTCAAAGAGTAGCAAATTGTAACTTTGTAAAGGATTACAATTTGTAAGGATTAGTTGAGAGAAAAAAAGACATAGAAGAAATTAGCCAAATATTTCTTTTGGAAAATACTTCTTTCAGTAGAAAATCTCATTAAAATAATTCAAAAGTCATTGCCATAATTGCCTTAATTGCCATATAGCTCTGGCTATTTTTTTCAGGACAAAATTCCCAAGACTGGAAGAAGGTGAAACCACTCATTTTCAGTGCCTGTTCCAGTTACTACCTATGGTTAAAGCAGGAGAGTTCAGGGAGTCAGAGGCAGGGGAGCTAAGGCGAATCCAGCCCAGATTATGGAGCTAGCATAGTCTCCTGGGAGACAGGAGCTGACATGGATTTAAATACTTGGAGAGAAGCACGGACTTTCAACATTTCCTTGAGGAAATTCCAGATCAAATCTGCTTTTTGATGATTTTCAGTCCTACAGCTGTACTCCAAGATAGTGCTTTGCAGGATCTGAAATAGAAACCTGGAATTCTCTCGTTTACTGGCCTTGCCACTAGACCATCTCAATGTCTCTCAAGTCCTTCTCATTTATGTTCCTTTTCTATTTAAAACACCACCTTCTATGTTTCCACCTGACCTAAAAGAACACAAGATAGCCTTTTTATTTCTTTAAACAAACAAACAAAAACCCCAAAAAAACCCTCAATTATCTTGATTTTATCTTATCTGTTGAATTTCTAGTCTAGTGGCAAGCAATAGTGGCGACGTCATAGCAGGAGGCAGCATCTATCCAGAGTAGCTCAGAGCCAGCAAAAATACACCCAAGAACACAGAAATAGTTCCTATTACAAACACTTCTTGGCAAAGAAACACCAGCTTGTATAAAAAGGTAATAGAAATAGTTACAAGCACATGCTGAGTACTGTAATGTTAATGGAAGTATTTCAACACTCTGTTTCACGTCTGCAAACTGTAAGTCTACACTCCAGGCAGGTCACATCTATTTCAATTTGCAACTCACTGAAAAATCTACTGAAATAGACCCTAGGTTTCAAGGATGGCAGAGGAAGGCGCATTCCTTGTGAATTAAGTGACAGGGAGCTCTCCAAAGAAGTCTGGGAACGGAGTGAGGAAACAACACTGGAGGAAAAGACGAAAGGAATCTGTGCAGGATTCTGGGAAATGAAGCTGTAAACTCACAATGTTTTTGCATTTTCAGAGTTGCCACTTCTGCAAGAGGCACTGTTTCATATACTGAAAATGAGAATTCATCAAATTTAAGAGAGCAAGAACTTTGGTCTGGTGGAAAAATAGGAGTGATATTTTCCAAATTCATATGGACATGTCTGACAGATAATGCTCTGCATAGCAAAATGACAAATGTCCTTCAGCAATTAATTTGCTGGGGAAGGAAGGAAGACGAGGGAAGAATAGGAAATGGGCAAGAAGACTAAGGGCAGGAAGAATGGCTAAGGGGCTAATTAGGAACACAGAAGATCCAATACAATTTTTTTATTTGATAAAAGCTTCCTGTGTGACGCTGGAGAAGTCACTTTTAATTCAGCTCCCTTTTATAAGAAAGGAATAACAGTAACGCATTAAAACTGGCATGAGCATAGCTAGATTAGAGACTGAAAGGCATTTAAATACCGCAGTACTGAGGACCACACTGCACATTAGCAACAGGCAGTGTCTGTACGTCAATCTCCCAAGGAACTCTACCCCAAGCAGAACCAGGCATCAGAGTCTGACCAATACAAATGATATTCACACAGGACCAAGCAACTACTCTGTTTGATCAGGAAGCAATACAAAAAGTCAGTAGACTCTTACCAAAAAATAAATGTACTGATATAATCAGCTGGTGTTTGACTGAATGTGTATATGTATAGACAGCTGGATTAAACAGCTCTGATTCCACCGTCTCAAATACTACGAGCTACTGCTGATACCGAGTTATTATTGCCAACAGCTAAAAAACCTTCTGCTCTGTCTGGGACAGGAGTGATCATCACTTCCGAGAGTGTGTTCAAAGCTTTGACTCCTTATGTCACTTTATTCACGATGTCTGGCAAAATGACATGACAATGACATTAAGATAAGAACTCCTGAGAAATCTAACATTGCCAATATAATGTCACAAGACCAAAAACAAATTTAAAAAAAAAAAACACACACAAGTTGAAAAAATTTTATTATTAGAAGAAATGAATGAGTAATATTTTTTTCTGTTCCAGAAATGTGATGACTCCTGGATCTTCCATTTGAACTGGGACGTGACAGACCTTTCCCAGTTTTCTCATGTCCACAAAGTGAGAGGGACAAACGTGGCTCGCGCCAGGGGTGACTGGGACTGTGATATGCACTTCCTACACCCCAGGCAGGCGCAGTGACTGCCAGGCTACATCCCATGCTGGGGCAGGACCTGAGGGTCACACAGTCTCTGGCTTGCAGCAACTTTCCTCATCAGGCCTTTCCCTCAAGGGAAAGCAAGATAGATGCTCCCTATTAAGCAAGCAAGATAGATGTAAGATATATTCTTGTTTCATTAAAAATGATTCAATATGAGAAATTTAGGTTGGATTAAGTATCAATTATATAAATCCCCTGTTCTTCTATTTACAGATACTAAGCATTTCTCTTAAAATATTTAGAGCTGTGTGAAACTGGCATACTTGGTTTATATATAGTTAAAATTGAAATATCAACACTGAAGAGAAAGTCAGAAAACAGATATTTGACAAAAACAAATTACTAAGTGCAGCCTTCAGCATAAACAAAGTCTTAGAAATACGCCCTATCAATGCTTGCAGACTTCCACTGCTTGGTACAGATTATACTAACATGGAATAATCCGATTCGCTGAAAGGAAGGCTAGGAGTCTAAAACATCAATATTTCATACATTCTCTTGGCTAACTTTGCCCTGTGCTCATAGAAGTGACTGGCTGAAGTGTAGCCTACCCCAAAATATTACAATTACATTTTAAAGTAATAACATCAGAGAGTTACTAGCGACAACAGTGACGGCAGACAGTTGTGCCTACCAATCAGGTTAGTGTCAGGCCTGTGTTAAGGTTCAGGAGATGGCTTCAGTTCTCTCTCCAGTGACTAAATCTGTACCAGCAAGTCACCAGGGAGCAGGATTTGAGGGGCTCACACGCCGCATCTTGCTGCCTGGAAGTAGAA
The DNA here is from genome assembly GCA_003342815.1 of Eudromia elegans. Lineage (NCBI taxonomy): Eukaryota > Metazoa > Chordata > Aves > Tinamiformes > Tinamidae > Eudromia > Eudromia elegans. The sequence goes on from PTEX01000017.1 coordinate 1,837,792, forward strand.
TGTACCATTTGCCTGCAAATCATGACTGCTGAAAAACAGCTACATTTAGTCTGAGATTACATTCTAAAAGGGTGATTCTATAATCAGCACAACAAGAGTCAAAATATTCCTGTTCATAAAGATTCAAAGCCCGAAGTATCTGCTGTCTCAAAACATAATTCCACTTACATTGCACAAAGTTTGTCTTTAGCTACTATTCTAAAATGAATTCAAATTCTACATGAAAGAGCAAAAGACAAACATCATTCAGATTCTACTCATTTCTTGGGGGTCATTAAAGAAACTCAGACACAGCATAGTCTGTGATCTTTCCAGGCACTGTTAAACAGCAACTGCACGTTTGCAACGAGAGATTTTTAACTCTTAACCAAACAAAACCTCTATGTAAGTGAAGAGTGAGTCCCTGAAATTCAGCAATCTTTAATTGCTTACCTTTTTACAAGCAGGTCAGATTTTTGGAAGTAGTTTCTTAAACCAGCTCAAATATTCCATGTTGGCTGTTGCACCACAGTAAACAGCTGCAAAACTTGTGGATTTACTTCCTCAATTTATATGCATGCTGAACCCCAGAAGAAATCCCATGCAGGGAAAAAAAACAACCCCAAAATCTGCAACAGAAGTATCTCAGTCCTTGAACAAGGCATAAGAAAGTTTAACAGCAAACCAGAGAAGAAATCCAACCATAACTAAAAGTTTGGGTAAGAAAGAAGAAGGGCAAGCTTGTTCCCCTTGCCGGTAATTCCTGGCTAAAGGTGCCTCTAAAGCAGAATTCAGTGAGCCTCCAACTCCTCGGAGCAGATGGTATTCACACATTATTCCCCAACAGCAGCATTCCCATGTCCAATCAGGAGGCTGCACTCAAAAGCCAAGCGCTTCCCAGACTCTGTTACAGTTTTCAATAGCTACAGCCCAAGATGAATGACTCAGAAAATGAATAAGCAGGGAGAATAAAACCCGCCTCTCCCTCAGTCAGAGGCAGACGCAGTCAGTTCAACAACCCAGCATGTTCTGGGCACTTCTTTCAAGTTGAATGCACCTGTTTTTCCCTTAAATTCCAAATACTGATTACATTTTCCAAATCTTTTATTTGTGTTATCAGCTTAATCTTGAGCTAGAAGTCACAGTAAGAATTAGCTTGCTGCATTTTTCTCCCCATCAGATAAGACAATTTGTTCTTTCTCCTGGAAAAACATAAACATTGAAAGGGTCAAAAAAGAGCTGCTCTGTATGTGTATTCTTCCAGACAAATAATTTCCATTTAATTCAATGAAACTGCTCATGCATCTAGGACTAAACACACACATAAATACCTTTAAGACTGAGAAATAAATTTAAATATCCTGTTGCAAATGTTATAAAAAAGAAGAAAGGTTCACTCCTAAGCTGACTGGTATTTCCTCTGGTGTTGTAAGAAGGACTACAATAGAAGGAACAGATCTAATCAAAAAGCCTACAGCTTTCAGGTGAGGCAGAATTGTTATCCCAAAGCTGGCCAGACAGAACCAGTAAATATTCTCAACTGCTTCGCTTAGCTTGTATACAGCTGCAGCCTACTCATCCCTGATCACTTTTACAGCTGCACAACTCGATGCCCGACTTCCTCTGACAAGTGAGAAGTAAAGGATGATCTGCTCAAGAAAGCGGACTTACTTGTGGAAACAGATTTGCACAGCACCCAGGGGTTTCTCCCTGGATGATAACAGTGAGCCTTCCAAAACATCTGAGAGTTCTTCTTACTCTTAAAACTGCATGGAGATAATGCAGTGCCCTGTGCCGGCTCTGTCTACCTAGAGTGCTTTTATTGTTGCCACTCAGAAATTAACTGTGGGCTGGCTGAAAATGCACTCCAGCCAGACCAGTGGAATCAGTTAAATCAGTGAAGCTATTTAGGGTGAGAAGTTCCCTGGACATTCCCACATCTCTCTGTGGCTGTAAATTGATCCTTTGCATTCCTGCCTGACACATGAACTGTGAAAACTCTTTAGAGATGGTCTCTCTGCCATGAGTAATGCTTTAATAGCATTACTTAAAAATATAAGACCAGTTGTAAAAACAATAAAATTTCATGAACTTTGATCTAACTTTTACTATTATCCTTTTAAGACATATCTGTATGTTTTTTTTCCTTTGCAACAAATAAGAGAATTCTATTAGCATCATATTTTCCTCCTTCAAAACACCAAACATCATGATTCCTCCAGCCTGCATTAGCTGTAGGACCTGCATTCAGAGGTGTTGATTTCCTCTTTGAATTCTGGCCATGCAAAAGCACCCACGATGTTCTAAGTCTCACCTTCACTCTGAAAAGTCATTGCTGTACAGGGCACATGGGCAGTACGCACACCCAGTGGGTAAGAAAAGAAGACCATACCTAGAGCTGCATGACACAGAACAGTGGTTTGTGCTATTCTATCTGCCACGGCTGCCTAACAAATTCCCAGCTATCCCTAGAAAAGCATTTAGGTGTGTAAAAGGCAAAAACAAAACAAAACCAAACAACAGATTTGGTAGAAAATAAACACTTCTTGATATTTAATTTTGGCAGACACTTTTTGATAACTGGATTAAGCTCTGCAGCTGCCAAAGTCATTGCCTACTGCCTGGCTTAGCAAGGCCTCAGAGTCCTTATCAGCAGCATGGTTGCTTTGCAATTAAGGCTTTTACGTGTGCTCATTCCTTGGAGATGCTCAGAGGGAAGCACATCAAAATGTAAATATAATTACTATAATGCTTCACCTGACATGATAACCACGTTTATGCACTCAGAAACCTCCTTGGCAAACATCCTACTCAAATGCTATAAAGAATATTAGAGAGAACTATCTAAAGGTAAGCAGCTATTTATTTTCTATATCCCTAGCGTACATGACATTTTTAGATGTGGATGTAAAGCAGTGGCTCTTGTCAATCTTTCTTGACAGCAGTGGAATGGGGCTACTGTCCAACAACTTCACGAGATGTGATGATAACCCTTTCACTAAGAAAATGCATGATTTTAAAAGCCGTCCTTAGATTCTGTTGTAAGGCAGTACCATGAAATGGCATATGGAACTAAATAATTTTGTTACTCTCAAACATCCAGGATAAATATTTCTAGCAATAATGCACACTTTGTTTCTTCAATCCAAAGATTTTTTTTTTTATATACAGAAGCAAACAATATAAATTTTGGTTGAGGAAGGCAAGGAAGGAATCAATTTTTAATGATCTGTGTCACAGGCCACAGTACTGCACAGCTTAATCACCTAATGGTAGCTTAATATCTTTAATTGCCAACCTACTCATTACCATTTTTCTTCAATTCTGTAGAGAATAACAGGAAATTAACTTTCAAATCTATCACCTCCAGAACCCCTTATTTTCCCCATATCCACCAGCTAGGGGACTTGTGTTCTTAGACCTAACAGAACCAGGTAGATTTATAAGACATATCAAGTATACAAAATACCAGAGTTCATCTATGCTTTCTTCATAGTCTTTGCAAGATGGTTGCTCCTAGGCAAAACATCCCCCTTTCTCACACATAAAGGAAACAAATCAGTTCTCCACCATTCAAAAACCCTTGGTGAACTGCTTGCAATTTGAGCAAGCATAACAGAACAAGCCAATATGCAGCAACCCTTCCTCATTAAAAAGATAGCGAAAATGAACTAATTTTATCATTGCACAAATATACACACTGTGCTGTTTTAAGATTGCATTACTTCAAAACTTTCAGTTTGCAAACTCAGCTGCTAGTAGATGAGGGGTGTTTACATTGTAAAACTTCCCTGTGTAACATGGCCGTAATTCCATGTAGAAGGCAGGGATTCCAGAAAATTGCACTGAAAAACAGTGCTTAAAAATTAGTGCTTTAAATAATTTTCCTACTTTCTCTCTCACTCCTAGATGCCCAAAATCTGGTCTGAAGAAGACCCATCAGACCTTACCTCTGCTGCTCTGCTCTGTAACAGATTTTCCTCTTGTAGGTGCAATTCCCGGTTCCAAGACCTCCCTCTGGAACCTTCACAGATACTTGAAAAGACTTCTTTATGCCTCAGTTTACCCTATGTCTACTCTCATGTTTGTTCACTCTGAATTCTTCACATCATCCTTACAAGAAGATCGTATGGACTCGGTAAGACATATACTTGTCTACAGAGTGAAAGGAAATTTCCTATCTGGGCAGCTGAAGGTTGAAGAGGCTGGAGCGCGGAGGGGTCTGTGTCCCAGCCTGCTGAGCTCCTGTAAGAGGTGGTCCTGCCAAATACTCCCCCAGCTCCCCCTGTGCCTGTCAGGCTTTGCTGCTCTTGGCTCTTCACACAGCTCTAATTGACACTGTATCTCCAGCAACTTCTGTTTTTCCAGGCTTTGTGTATCATTTCTTCTCAACCAGATGAGTTCTGCAAAGCACATCAAGGTGTCGCTGAGGCTAGCATTTCATTACTGCCTTGATATTCCGCCTGAGGAGCCCAAATTAACAACAGCAAATACAGATCAGGTCTGGCTCTAATCTGTGTAATCTGCCTGGTTGCTTGTATATTTAAAATAATTTAAAAATAGGTCTGAAAAAAAAGTCACAAATCTTAAAGATTCAAGGCACAGTAGTTTTGATTCCAGCCCTCTGTGGTCTAAAATTTGCATCTCTGATTCACACTCACTCCTTGTGTAGGTGGCTATGAATCTACTTTATCCAATAGCTGGGATTTGGTCTACAAGGCTATTCAAGATGTCCATTAAAAATGCAGTGCCTTTAAAAGCTTAAAAATGAGTATACAAAGAATTATTATTGGGACATATCAGAAAGTAAACTCAGAGATGGTACCAATATTCACTATAAATTTATAAACTAATCTAAGCAATTAGAAGATAAAACAAATGCACAATGCACAAATATTTTGTACTCATGTCTTTGTACACAAATAGCAAAACATATAAATCGTCATCAGCTTTTAGAAAACTGCTGAACTGTCACTCTGGTAGCTGTACGCGGCCATAGTAAAAGGAGGAATCTGCAGCTCTAATATGTCATCCCTTTGAAATGGGTAATTTAGGGTTATGGTTTGGGAATCAGCACATTCTTCAGCACTTTTCTTCCCAGAAAAGTGTTGGGTTTTGTTTTTTTTTTTTTTTACAAAAAAAATAAGTAAACCCTTTCCCGTACGTTAAAGAGAACATATCAGAAAGTCAGAACTGTGAGCCATCATAAAGAGACAATAATCCTCCTTTATATTCCCATATTTCAGAAAATTGAAAGAAAATATTGGGAGTAACCTATGATGGTTTTTAGAAGTCTTACAAGAGTCTTTTTTTTTTTTCTTTTTTTGTGAGCCCTCTGCCTCGGCAGAAATGCTGAAGCTAACACATGCAGAAATGTTACAGAAATTTCCATCTCTTTTCAGAAACCCCAAAATGGATATCAACATATCAAGCTCGTGTTCAAAGTAGGGCAAGAACTACAGCTCAGTGAAGAATCAAAGTGAAAAAAAAAAAAAAAAAAGAAAAAGCAATAACCAATTCACCCACATTTTATGATTTTATTCCAGCAGTCTAATTAGTTCAAGAAAAAGGTCTGTGCTAGGAAGCAAGACATACAGAGCATCTCTATCTTGTATGTTCCTCTACGGTCCTTCTAACTCATTTCATACAGGTCTACAAGCAAAAGACAGGGCTGCAGGAGACAAAAGGAACCTAAAGGATATTATTGCCACATATTCTTCAAAACAGTTGTTGCTGTTATTAATGATCGATCCATCTACTCATTGGTCAGGTAATGAGCAAACAGATACTGAACTTAAAAAAAACCAGACAATTAACCTGTAAGGACTGTCAGGCACATCAAAAATGAAAAAATTGATTCTGCCAGAAGAAAATGGACTTTGCTCTCCTATTGAAGAGAGAAAAAAAAAAAAAAGAAAGTACAGAAATTTCAAGTTATGGTCACTTTCCAAGACATTCATATTTATCACATGAATAATATAGTAAACACAACAGTTACCAGTGTGTTCATAGCAGCTCACTAGCTGTTTGATAACAAAAGATTTCAAGAATGTTTCAAGAACGACAGCTACCAGAAGAATTATTTAAAGAAGAAAATTTTCCTTCCCAGCACTGTGCTGGCACATTTTTGAGGACTTTCTATTTACTGAATTCATGCAGAAGTAATATCATAATAACAGACGAATTCATAACTCCTCTGTATTTCTCCTGCAGCACCAGCAGCACAACATCTTATGCAACCGACCTCCTGAGCAATAAATTAACCCATTTGTTTTATCCTGGCACAGCTGAATCAAAATATTTTAAAAAACCTAAAAGGAAGACAAGGATTTACATAGAAGGAGCATCAATAAAGGTTCTTCTCTGATACTTGACACCATGAGTGCTTATTTATCTCTACTTACCCAATTTATTAATATTTTCAGTGCATGCTTCCTATTCAAACATTCTGTAGGAAAAAACAACTTTCTATAGAATGTGACAGCTGTACTTTACATGTCCGCAAGAAGAAGAATGAAAGGACTGGGCATCTTTAAATGCCTATACTAAATTTATGAAACATTGTAACACATTTGAGAAACCAAAGTTATACTCATATTTCCCACAAAATCAAGACATTTTCCTGTGATTCCTAAAGTCCAGGTCCAGTGTTAGAATAAACATGAATACTTGTTTATATATTTGTTAACATCAACCCCACAAATGTAATCACTCCTCTGATAATCCTGAAGCTTTCTGTTATAAAAAAGAGCTCAGTTATATGTACTAATAGTATAAGGGCAGATATAAGACATTAGACACAGACTCTGTTCCTCTAAAGACCATTTAATATAACTACATAAAAAGAGAACAGCAAAATAAAAGAATGATTCTCTTTTTCTAATCTTTTCATGCAAATATTATAATTTGAAACAACTCTGCAATCTGTCCTTGATTATTTTAGACAACTCAACTTCATCATGGCAGAGAGCCCAAAGTAAAGCAGCGCTGCCCACTTATATCTGTCCAGTCAACTGTTCACATAGTTTAAGTATTACCTCACTCCCTTAACCACATTCCTTCCATGCAGATTTAGGGCTACTGTGGTTTTAACACCACAGTTAACTTGTACTGGAAGCTCTACATTCTCTCTAGACAATACGCTGGGGGAAACCATAACTAGTCATTGAACAATATACAGGTAGGAAGCAGAATATTTTGTAGGTTTAAAACTGTATCCAGAATAGTACCAAAAACATATTAAAGAGCTAAGAATCAATTCAGTCTAAAAAGTGTAAACAATTCGTTGTCCTCAATGCAGCCAATCCAATCGGGTGACAGAAATAAGTAAGACTTGCAGTTACAAAGAACTTTTAACTCCAATTTTATGCCTTTTATAAACCTTCCAATAGACCAGACACTAGTACCTCAGTATGTAGAATGCTATAAATGCAGGGAATAGCTGCAGTTTTAACCATGGACTTTAATTCCAGGGTGAATTCATGTGGTCTCTAGCTAAATTTATCCTTCTAAGTAAATTACTCACTGCAACTGCCTTTAGGAAAGCTTTTTGCAGATTAAAAAAAAAATGCTACATTTGACAGCACATAAAGAATAAAGTTACATTCTTTTCTTGTTGGCAAAAAAAGGACCTCTGAACTCAATAACGCAGAATAATGTAGAATGCGTAGGTTCGTCTTCTTTCTGCAGAGACTGTCCAGGAAATAGGCTAATGAGAAAAGCACCAATTCTGCATGACTACGACTTCTCACAATCCCCTGTATATATCAGTCTACTACACATTTATCTCCATCCCTGTAAACAGTGAATCCCGAAATAATGTGAAGTACATTAGCACATTCATTTCTTATGATCCATGCAGAAGACAATAAAAACACATGCCTAATCCTGTGCCTTAAGTAGGATGTGTAACTCAGACACTCACTACCCTTTCTTCTTCCTCTCTTTTCTATGTTTTCTACTTCTTACCATTGGAGTTGTCCTGGTCCAAGGGATTATCTGGTTCCATTACTTCAAATAAAAGCATCCAACATGCAGTTCTCCATGCAGCAGAGGCATAAAAACACAGCAGTTGCCTAAGCTGATTCACCTGATTTATGAATTAGTGCTGCATCCATAAGAGGCTGTGTTTCTTCTTTTGTATTACATCTGGCTGCTTTTCCAACTAGATGGCTGGGTATTACAGCATGCAGGCCTTTTTCCAGCATCCTCTTAATGCATTATATTTAAAGTAGCAGCAACCTTTTTCTCCCCTCCCCCAGACCAAGTTACAGTAATGTAACTAGGCTGAGCTGGCAGAGTGGAGCTCATTCAGAACAGGACCTGCGAGCGTTCGCTGATTCGTGTTGCTGCATAAAGAACAGGATTGATACAATAAAAAGTAAGTGGGCTTTGACACAGAATGGTATGCACTGCAGAAAACTGCACTAAAACCAGCCCAGGTCTTGAGGCTTTGGGGAATGCCCTGCTGAAGCCACCAGGACCCACCCCCTCACACACAGACACAAATTATGTCCTGTTCCCTCCTCCCCCTCCCCCTGCTACAATCTTTTATAACCCTGGATCTCCTCCAGCAATAGTCTGTTCCTTTACTCAGTTTATTATAAACTCTGCCATTCCCTTACGTCCCTAGGGCTGTCTTGGAGAGGAAGGAGGCTGTTTGCAAAATGAATAGAGCAGGCACTGCCTAACGGGAGGCAACTGAATGACTCTGCACTGGGCAGCTGCAACTTGCTGCAGCAGGAGCCTTGGGCCGGATACCTGGTCCTGCAGTTACCTCCTTTGCCAAGACAGAAGCTGCAGCTAAGATGCCTGTTTGAAAGGCTTCTTCAAATGAGCTGTGGAGCAGACATAGGCTTTGCTGGAGTCATAGAACAGATTGTACCAGAATCTGCAACTGACGGCTCTTTCAACAGAGACAGTGTTAGCTGGTGGCTAGATGCCTGTGTTGGGAGCCAGGTCAACCTCAAGCGGCTACTGAGTCTAACCCCACCTGGAGTATTTGGTGTAGTTCTGGGCTTCCCAGCACAAGAACAATGTGGAGCTTCTAGAGAGGATCCAGCATAGAGCAACAAAGATAATTAAGAGACTTGAACATTTATCTCATAAGGAAAGACTAAGCGAGCTGGGTCTGTTTAGCCTAGAGAAGAAAAGACTAAGAGGGGATCTGATCAACATGTACAAACACCTGAGGGTAGAATGTAAAGAAAACGGGGCCAAACTCTTCTCAGTGGTGGCCAGAACAAGGTGTAATGGGTACAAATTGAAACACAGGAAGTTGCATCTCCATGTGAGGAAGAACTTCATTACTGTGAGGGTGACGAAGCCCTGGAACAGACTGCCCAGAGAGGTTGTGGAGTCTCCTTCTCTGGAGATCTTCCAAACCCACCTGGACGTGACTGGGTGCCACGTGCTCTGGGTGACTCTGCTGGAGCAGAGGAGTTGCTCTCTAGAGGTCCCTTCCAAATTGAACCATTCTGTGCTTCTGTGATTCTTAGTTCCCTGAGAAATCACTCAATTCATTTCTCCCATTTGTGCCTTATTTTTCTACAAAACATACATTGAAATATGCCTTATTTACAGAAATGCAGCTGAAAACATTCCAGTTTAAACTACTTTGAATTTCTTGGATAAATGCTACAGGACAAGGATTGAGGAAGGGGACCTCATCAGCTAGCTGAAAAGTACAAAGATTTATTTTCTCTGTAGATATCTCTGCAGAACAACAGAAAAAAAGATATATCAATGTGCAACTATAAAGCAAGATGTGTCTCTGAAAGCTAATTCATACTCCCATTACAACAATTCTGCAGCAATTCTGCAAATCCAGACTTTCCAGATCAATTTTCCTTTGAATATATGATTCAAAGTCTTTCTTTAATGCTCCAGTTAATGCACAAAACCAAATCCTGTTTTTAAAAAAAGCTTTTGTCTAAGTCTAAGCTAAGTGCAAGGCAAGGATTGCTGTACACATCTACAACAGATTTAGTGCATTTTTGGATTGTCATGGCTGATGATACAGGATTCTCAGGCTGACTAGCTAGTGCTGGGTTTTCTATTTTGGTGCCTCTGGGTAATGCTTCCGCCTTACTAGCTCATTCTTTAGAGTCATATAACTAGTGCTTTTGAGCTAACTATTCATGCCTGGTGCTATAAGCTGTAGGCGGACAAATGAATGGCTGGCTGAAGGGAGAAAAACACGCAGTTCTGGATGGAGAAATTAACCTAGCAGGTTGATAAGACTGCTGTAATTGTACCTCACAAAAGCACTTCAGTACTGTTGATGATTATGCCATATTAAGAGAAGGGAAACTCATTTCCATCTATTTGTTTTAAGTATCGCACAGTACATAGTCTCTATTAAATAATGCTCTGAGATCTCTGCCTCGGTCTAAATTACAGTGCTGCAAAGCCTATGTTCTCTCCTTGCACCCTACGCTCCCTATGTTCTTTACAACTTCCCTACTGCTCCCACTCACTGACACAATGAAAAACCTCCCTCTTTCCACCTTCCCCACAAAACCACCTACTCTGTGACTATAGGAACACAGCAGTCTCCCTGATAACAGTCCTCCACCTGTCTGAGGTTATGCACACAGGCTAGGAGTTAAGATAGAAAAGTATGTTAACTCTTGACTGACACCATATTACATATACTAGTCTGACTTATCAAAGACAGCAATAATACAGCTGGTATTAAAGTGGATTCACAGAAATTGTGGAGGTGAGGGGTTCTGAACGGGTATCATCTGCCACATATCTTGTATCCCGGGAACTGAAAATACATAAAAATATACCTTCCTCCCTCCAGTGACTCATTAACACAGCCTACGTACTTCACAGACTGCTTGAATAGATCATGATCATCAATGTATAGGAATATACAGTGTTCTAATGAACATTTGAGTGCACAGGATATATAATGAGAAAACGATTTCAGACTTTTCCATGAAACAGGTAGTGCATATACATAATGTATCATTAGTACAAAATTGCTTTCCATAGACAAGGTAGTGACAGAAAAGAATAAATACGTGTGAAATCCATGTTTGTGGACAGTCATGAATAACCCAGGAATGATAACAGAATAGCCAAGATCAAAAATCAAGAAAGGTATAGACCCCAATGATTCTATATAGCAAGTAATTAATTTTAAAGATTATCCAAATGATCTTTTCATCTTTAGATACAGTCCTAGTAAAAATTAATCTTTAATTTGCTAGTCAGAATTATGTCAATATTTTGGCTAAGGCAGTATTCACAATTTCTAACAACAGAGCAATTGTCATGTACTCTTTGTTTGAGCACAGTTCATGCGGCTAGAAAAAGTAGCTCATGCAATGATTCTGAAAAGAAAGGGCCAGTTGGAAGACCAGGCTTTGATCACTGGGGATTTTAATTGCTCAGGCACTGAATGGAAAATTGAAAAAGTGAAGAGGAAAACGATTTTTAGACAAAATGGCCTGAATGGTCAGAGGCTATGCTGGACTGAATCCTAGGAAATCAGCCAAGCACACTGAACTAATGAGTGTGGAAAGGAGTCTAGTTAGCATGTTCTCTGGAATACCTATGAGATTAAGTACAGCACAAAACTCGGAATTTTGGAAAGCTGACTCTTTAAGAAAAGAAATTTGAAATGTTTGCAAGGTAGTAGGAAATGTAGTCTGTTTCTGTCTATTCAAAATATCTCTACATTCCCCTAGATAGTTAGTTTTGAGACAAAGAAGTAGCTTGTATCTAAATGCGTAATGTCTACATAATGCTATTTTTTAACAGCTTTTATGTATCAGACTCCAGTTGGGTTCAATATATAAGAATTTACAGTGAAAGAATTCACAGCCACTGCTTAACTCCCATTTCTTTTCATAAAGGATGGGAATTATAGGCCTTTATTTCACACAATAACATCAAATTATAATCAAGAAAGATGACACTTACTTTCAGTCTGCTACTAACTTCATGTAAAACTTGGGCATCTCTCATCTCTCTTTGTTCAGCTCCACTGACCTGTAAAGTAAGAAAACAGTACCTATTTTTATTCTTCATAACATACTAAAGCACTAATATTTCCAGATCAAGTTATATTATCTAAACTGGTAGTAGAAATGTGGAGAGTTAACCAATCTTAGATTTATTTTCATGGAGTGGATTTACTTCATAGCTTGGTTTGACCAGGTTTTGCCATTTTATGTATAGCAACCATGGAATACCTACAACACCAGATATTATGCAATGCATGTTTTGTTTTCTTCCAGGCTCCTTTCTAGCAGGTTCTGTCTAGATCTAGAGCTTCTTTCCTGTGAGGGTGACAAAGCTCTGGGACAGGCTGCCCAGAGAGGTTGTGGACTCTCCTTCTCTGGAGACCTTCCACCCACCTGGATGCCACCCCGTGCCACGTACTCTGGGTGTCTGTACTTGAGCAGGGGGGTTAGACTAGATGATCTCTAGAGGTCCCTTCCAACCTCAACCATTCTGTGATTCTGTAATCTAAATCTACAAGGAAAGATAAGCAGAAATAGCTGTATGTATAAACATGTACAGTCAACAATTACTTTGAAAACAGTATTCCACTCTTCAAAAGGACATCCAAAAGACAGCCTTGGTCTTATTTTCACATTGTTCCTTGCAACTCATCATTTTGCTATCTCTGCCAGCCTAAAGACCCCAAGGTACATCACAAGTATCCACTAGGCCTCACTTGTGCCAAGTAAATATTACCATTCTGCAGCTTGAGACATGGAGGCATAGAGCAGCACAGCAGTTTCTTTGCAATAAAATCTTCCTCAACAAACCTTAAGAAGGTATTAACTATTTAAACGTCTAACTGTCCTACCATAAGTCCAAAAAAAAAAAAAAGTGAGAAGAGTTTCAGTTGTTTTTCTCCTTGAGAAACAGGAGGGAGGTACATTATTTTGCCCACTGTTCAACACGGGTGTTGTTAGCCAGTGTCAAAGATCAGCATGAGGCCACAGCTGCCTGCCACCACACAGTCTTGCTTTGAAACATAAATTCATATGTAGGAGGGAGCAATGAATGAATGCAAGTCGAAAACCCACTGAAGCACATACCTGTTTAACAAAACAATTTGCCAAGGTTACTGAGGGTGTTGTCAAAGCCTTCTTTTTGTGAGGGCTGAATAACAATTCCTATAAGTAACCAGCCTCACAGCTTCTTTGGCATTACCTGGCAAGTTTTCAAAGTTCCAGCTCATGGCTGGGTCTGTTTGCACTGAAATGCAACTCAGCTTGCCCTAAATGGTCATGGCAGGGGTGATCTTACTCCAGCAAATCAAACTATAGGCCCACTGGGCTGTTTTTCAACTTGAACTCTGTCTTAAATGTGTTTGAACATGAAACAAGCACAAATTTAACGATAGTGCGTCCTTGGTTACTGCATACTGAGAGAAAGAATCTCCCTGCTTTGTCAGAAATTTATGACAATTTAACCTCTCAGTTAACCAATTTAAACATAACTGGAATCTTTCAGAAGCCCCAGCTGCAGGGCAGCCCTAATCACTGAGCTTTGATCCATACAAACCCTCTAGCCAGTGAACACTTATCATAATGCTAAGAAAAGACTATAACCTATTTTAAGCTTATTACTCAAGAACTTCCAAAAGAGAGATATGTCTGCTGAGTTGTCCATTGCCATACGGATGCCTTTATTTCTCAGCAAGGTCCCCTTCTGGAATATGTATCCTATAACCTACAGGAATAGGGCAGGCATCCTCTAAGGATTTCTAAGGAACCTTTATCTAGGGCGAAGGACACATGTTCTATTAAATCAGTAGTTTTTTTCCTTAATTTTCTGAAGTGAGTAACATTCTCCTCGCACATTTCAGGTGGTAACTTATTAATCAGCACTCAGCCAACCGCCACACATATTAAAACAGAAGGTGGAACAATTAAAAGGGCTGTGAGAAACTGGAAGGCTGATTTGGAGAAAGATTCTCTTTGAATGATGTTCCCTAGGACATCAGTGTAAGAAGTTATGTCTGTGAAATCCCTATCTCACAAAACCAAACTACCTTTGGACAAAAAGCGGCAATGAAAAATGCAGTTGAGAGAAAGACCCATAGAAACATTTACATACCTACCATCATTCCAAGGGAATCCCCAGATTAATAATCTCGCAAGAGTAGACTAGATGATGAACAGTTTTAAGTATATCCTTCTCACATGATATTAGCATCACAATGAGTGAAATGTCTAAGGGTATTTTGGTCATTTAATTAAATAACTAAAAGACTAAAATAAAATGCAGTTTCTTGGAACACAGGTAGAGGTTCCATCTGAGCTTCCATCCAAGTTCAGGTTAAAATAACAAGCTATCAAAATCTATTCATAAATCTGTAACAACATCTGCTGGAAAAAATAGATCCGTGGGAGCATTTATTATATAAACCCTTTTCTGTACACTGAAAATCATCTACTCTTTCTTATTTTCTTTACCTCATTTACTGTTTCCTGACTTTTCCTTCCTCCTTTTTATTTAGTGATTCAGCTAATTGTTGTCCTTCCAGATCAAGAAGTCTCTTTATTTTAATAGCTTTTTCTAGGATAAATTACTCCATATGGACTTTTGCTTTATTTGAAATCCCAACAACAAAAGCCAGAGATTGGAACTAACTTTTTTGTTTGTTGCTATGTCACTAGAAAAAAAGAACGTAAGATAAATGAGGCTTTATTCTTTTCTCATGTTTCTAATTCGTTTCCCATAAAAAAAGTCCTATAATGTCTTTTTTTTTTTTTTTTTTTTTTTTTGAATATTGCTGTCATCCTTTCTCTTTGTTGGTCTTTTACTTCTGATTTCACATTCACTTTTTCAATATTCTTTCTTGCTTTGGGCAGAATAAAAGTATGAGAATATAGTCTCTGTTCCTGCAGTCAATTAGTTTTGCCTGAGCTAGGACCTGCAGAAATAGATCTAACTATCTGACATAGATAAACCATTTTTTTAACCCAAGGCTTCCATGGAATTGTTGTAATATTGGTTTGGGTATGAAGTACATAAAGCAAATCTAATTTGAGACTCAGATAGAAAATGAGAAACTTTACTGAAATCAATGGAAAGAAGAAGGGAAGAAAAGGCAGGAAACAAATGTCCATCTTGGCATGTGACAAGAGACTGCAAGGTTCAAAACTTCTATTCACTATCTTGATACATTAAAAATCCTGTAACTCTTTTCCTTTCCTGACCACTATGATATCAGTTCTCAGATCAGCCCATGCAGCTTTCGTGAGGATTATTCTTAGGATTCTTTACAGAATGTGCTGGGAAAGTAGGGCAGATGTTTAACAATCCCACTGTCTTGGCTAACAGATGTACCATATTTGCCCTCAGATGAAGAATTTCAGTTATCTTGAAATTTTTCTTCACACAGATTAAAATAAATTAGAATTATCATTTGCAACATTTTGAGTAAAAAAAAGACCTGTTCCAATCAGTTATTTTATGCTACTAATATAAATAGATACCCCCTGTGATACCAATGTGTATTATAGCTGGGAAGTATCCAGCTGGAATTAGCAAGTCTGACTGCATTAAGACACAGTTGCTAATCCTCCTGACTGTTTGATATTACCTGAAGACATCAATATATTCCCTATCCTGTGCAATATTATCATCCTCAATCTCTACAGTCAGTTCTTCTAGCTTAAAGTTACTGAAGTTGTTAGAAAAGTTAGAAAAATTTAAAGTACATTTCCCCTCTCCCCCTCCCCCCCCGTTTTTTTTGACAGTCTGCTTTAATCTGATTTAGCAGTGTCCTGATTTGCCTTCTTGTTCCAACTAGGAAGTATAACGAATTTCTATAATCAGTTCCCATCACTTGATGGAATAATTTTAGAGTCAGATGAAACTAGTTTTGCCTGATTCCTGGAACTGCTCTTCAGCATACACAGGCTGTGATACTCTTTATCAGGCTTCTCCTTTGCTGTGGATCTCTTCCATCATCAAACTTTCCCAAATCTCACAGCACAGAGCATGTGCCAGTGAGACTCCTTTATCCTGCAGGGTTACATAACGGGCACTTAGGCACTGAAGCCAGGCATTCAAAGCTCTTTGAGCTCCCTTATGGAGCAACTATTTCCTTTCTTCATCAATTCTTCATTTTCTCATGATGTCTTGGCAACATTTTGTTCCTGTTCAACATCCATCATTAGTTTCTTTTTTTCCCCCTCACACTTCCTTTCATGTTCCTTTCCCTCCCCATTTGCTAATTTAAAAGGAAATCACATGGTACTCAGGATTATCAGCCAATGTGTTTACTCCACTCTTGTTCAAACGAAGACCATTTCCCATTCACTGAGCTGCTCTGTGTCACATCCACACACATTATTACCATCAAAGCTCTCATCTTCTGCTATGTGTCACCTAGATAATTGGATAACAGAGGTAGAACTTCCCAAGAATTCTCTCTCCTGTTGATTAAGACATGTGAATTCAGGCCTCTGGAGAGAGATGTCCAGATTTGGGCCTTCTCACTCCCCAGCAGTCATGAAACATTAGGCACACTGGAGCAAAGGAGAAGGGAGGAGGAGATCCTGACATGATTTGGCTTTCAGAGGAGCAGCAGTCAAACCTACAGATTCCACACCCAGCCAGAGCAGACCATCTCTGTGACTGAATGAGTTTTCTCTTGAGAAAGAGCTTCTGAGGACCCCTCCCCTCCACTGCCTCAGGCCAGCCATTCTTAGCAGTAACTTCTTGAAGTACCCTAAATAATTACTGTTCCACATTGCTGTTTTTGCTGATACTCAGTATTACACAGGTCATGATTCTACAACCAAAAATAACATCTATTTGGCCCTGTTCTCCTTAAGACACGAGATTGACAATACAAAGTCGCCTTCGATCCCTACCAGGGTGGCTAATGCTAATACTATTAAAATAGTTCTTAACAGCAAAACCTTGAACATTTTGCATATCCAGGATAATAATCGTCGCTAACATTAATGGTTTTTAAAACATAGTGAGAAACAATTAATAGGAAAGGCTTTACAAATTTGTAAGCGACAAAATCTCTCTCTCATGATCTACTGATATATTTTAGATAGACTCATCCTGTAGGATGGGAGCTAACTAACATTTTGAGTGATCTTATCTAATTCTTTATGAAAAAAGTAGAAACAAAAAAAGATCTATGTATCTGTTTCTTTAGAGATAAGATCAGCTGGCAAAAATGTTCTTCACTATGAAATGTCATACATGAATTCATAAATTGGATTACAGATCAGGATTTTTCACATTCACAGTTACCTTCGTTTTAAATAGAGCAGTTTGGAATAAATGAGATAACTGAGATTTCACTTCACCAAATATTACAGTTTGTATTTTAGGCAGATGGTAAGAGAATATGCAGGTTGCTTCTGAGCACAAATTTGACATCCAGTCTCCACCCTCAAATTGACCCTTGCTCAGCAAAATATTCACGCATATGCATGACTTTAAGCAGATGAGGGGGAAAAAAACCTCATTTCAAAGTCAAAGTGTTTTACTGAATTGATGCTTTGATAAGAGCAAGTCAATGAAAGTTGTAATAAGAGTAAAATGGCAAAAAGGCTTACAACTTTCTCTTGGACTGATTAGGAAAAAATAATGCATATATATACAAAGCACACATAGAAATTTTAAAAAAATCTCCAACTTTTGTATGGGTTTTGTTACTGTTAATACAAGTTTTTACTTGTGAACTCTGTGGATTCTTGTGTGATGGAAAAGGAGATCAGAGTGATTTTACTGAATATTAAAGCTTGACTTCTTACCAACTGCAGAAGGATATCATGCTGCTATATTGTATGTTGCTAAGCAATGTAATGTGGGAAGCAGCACCACAGTCCTTGACAGCACCATTGTCCATTAAAACGCTTGTGAAATATTACCTGGGTTATATAAAGATAGCATACAGTTATAGAAAAATAACATTCCATTTCAAAACAGGACAAAGAGAAAAGAAAGTTCTTATGCTGTAAGGAAACAGCATTACTAGTCCAATGTCAAAAAGATCTGTGTGAATGATCTTTCACCATCTGAATACACACAGCAAAAATTCAACATTTGGAGGAATCATATCTGTAAAATCTTATTACAGATACGCTTACAAATAAAATAGAATACCAAACAGTAGCCCTCCCAACAGCTGAATAGATCTGAGTTCATATATGTGCCAATGTCACTGTATCAGAAGACAACTGTCCTTTAATTCAAATGTTCAAATGTTTTGCTTTGGAGGAAAACTTTCCAATTGCTCCAATGTAGCAATTACTAGGGTGAGAAGAATAGGGACAAAAGGAGAAACACTAAACAAAGACAGATTTGTTCCACAAGCATATGACACGACAGGGTCTCCCATCAGTTAGATATATGTGAGGACTCCCCTTTTGCAGCTTCCCAGTAGAGCAGAGGCTACAGGTGTCACAGACGTGCTCTCCTGCCTGCTCTGCACTCGCTTTTCTCTGGTGCCTCTTGCACAGAGAGGTGTCACTCTGCTTTTGCTTCATTGGTTTTGACAGCTTCAGTGTAACAATCTCTGCCAAGATTTGTCTTCGTGCATGCCCTTGTAATGCTGCTCTGGCCCTTCTTCCAGCCATTCACTAAATGTGAACTAGCTAGAGAAAACAGCTTGAGTAATCTGTTTTCTGACATTCACAGCAGATGCCAAGAACAGTGAAGCACATAAGAGTGCTGCTTCATTGCTTAGTACTGCAGCACTCAATAGACTTCAGCATTTTCTGTGATACGCTTTTCTCCTCCCAGTTTCTCCTATGATCACCCCTCCCTGGTAAAGCTATTCCATAGTTTTGATATGACATGTGAAAGAGGTATAGCACTTGAGTTATTAATGACACTGTAAGATAATGAATCCTTCCCAAGTGCTGCAAAGGGAGCTGAGGTTACTCCAAAGCAGGCCACACAACCCTGCTCTTGCAGACTAACGCTGAAGCGAGGCACGCACTTTCATGTATCATACCAGCGCAGAAATGAGCACATGTTGCAAATGCTAAGGCTTTCAGACCATAACCAATTGCATCACAGGTCACCCACCAATATGACCGCCTAAAAGTTTCCTTCATCTTCCCTTCCCAGTGAAGTAGCTGCTGCCAGGAACCTGCATCAGATGCAAGCAATGTGAAAATACACAAAACCGAATGTGTTCACAGGAAATCTACCAGTGAGAGACTGAAGGCAATGGGCTCCAGAACTTTGCATTTTACAATTACTATGTTAGCTTCATTGCAGCCTCAAGATTCTTTGTAATTTCAGGAAGCACCAGGCTTATATTTTCACTTCTCCATGTGGAACAGGAACCTTAGATTTTGATGGAACAGGAATACACAGGAGCCTATCTGCATCCTAGTAAAAAGTACTGCATAGATATGACAGATCCTAGGGGCCCTTCTAAGGAACAATGCAAGATTCCCTTTTATAGTATTTGGTATAAACACACCACAGAGTTTATTCAGCTTGAACTAACTAATGGATTTGAGCATTCTCTTTAACAAAGAGAAAAGATGTTGAGTTAAACTGACTGCAGGGTTACAAAATGCTGTGGACGAAATTCATGAACCAATTTATCGCAGAGTCTCTGCTGGCTGTTCCCTAAACTCACAGATTGCGATGCCTCATATTTCAAAATGAGATTCCACAAAAGTTGTTTAGTTACATTTATTTTTGTTGCTATATGTGCCACCAACAAACATACGAAGTGATTTTCCTTTCTCAAAAAGCTGAGTATGGAAAAAGTAAATGATTAATAAAAGTTACTGAAAGAGACCACATAAAAACCAGAAGTTTCAGGAGGGCTTGGAGGCTATGGATTAGCTGTATGCACTTTAACTCACGAACGCATTTCTACTTAAAACGTCAGGGAGGACTGATAATAAGTGCTGATAACACGGACAAAATAAGCGCTGAGCTGACACGTAACATATGTCTGGAATGCAGTTACCTCTGTACCACACAAAGCATAGGTTACAGCAAACCTAAGATACAAAACACCACCAGTATGCACAGTAATGTCCAAAGGCTCCTTACCTCCAGAACAGGAGCACTCATAATCTCTAAAGCACAGCGTGACAACAACAGATACAAGTAAATGATAGTGGTATAGCTAACTATATACTGGAGAGACAAAACACACCCTGCAGTGCAGCAATAACGTGAACATTTACAGCTCCCTCAGTGTGGGATTTGGGCTGATGGATATCCATCCATTTAGCCCTTTAATTGGGATGTCTGAAGAAACCAGTTTCAGCTCCAGTGTTTTGTGGCATATTTTAATATTTGCTTTTGTTTCTCTGTAGAAAAGGCTTAAACTCCCTCTTGTGGCTAATTTCAGAAAATCTTTTTTGTAGCTGAGAAAGACTTGAACAGCTTGCAAGAAAAAGACATCTTTCAAAACTTCCCTTTCTCCCCCCCCCCATCCTATCTCTGATCCTTCAAAAACAGGTTGTGCAGTCTTCAGCCTTGGAGGTTATCAATACCAGACTGAATAAAGTCCCAAGCAACCTGATTTGACCTCATAGTTGACCCTGCTTTGAGCAAGAGTTTTGACTAGATAAACTCCTGAGCTCCCTGCCAATATTATCGTGATCCTCTGCACACAAAAAGGAAAATAATATTCTAAAGAGAGCCCAACAGTTGCTACAGAAGAGAAAAATAACAGAGTAGAAGCGTATTAGGAACTTCATACTATCCTATGCCTGTGATTCCAAATGTAGATTAATACCATCATCTGTTCCTGAAGATTTTAGGCAGACTGTAAATCCACACTAAATTGCCTTGCTGGTTTGGTCAATGACACAGAGGGAAGAAATTTATTAAAACAACCAGAAAAAGTCCCAGTCAGGGAAACTAGCTATTAAGAAAAATTTTGGGTTTGCATCACAAAATATAAGAGCACAACATCACTAGATCAAGTAATACTTTATTCCTGCTTCAGAACTGCTCAGCTAACACAATCTGACACACAGGCTTCTAACGTCTATCTCCATTTAGTCTGCATCAAAACACTCACATCAGACATCTCCTTTGTTACAAATGCTAGAAATAATGGAGAACTCTCCTGTCTGCTCATATGAGAATAGTAAATTCTCCCTTAGAGAATAACGAGGTGACCTAGTGGGAAACACGGTACACTTGCTTTCAGCTCTGATGACTACCCAACATTCAGGCCACTTTTGACAACTAATAATGCATCCAAATACATTGTGAGATCCGAGGCAGGCAGCTGATGAACGCTGACTAGCAGTAAACCGCCACTAGCAGCCAGAGAACAGCCTTCCCCACACAAAACCTCTGGTAGTGAGTGCTTTGGTCCCTGCAGAAGTTAAGTACACCCAGAAGCTCTTCAGGCAGTTCTTGTTCCTGGCAAGAATTACCTTGGTAATTAGCACAGCACAGGCCTCCATACAGTGGTTAAACGGAGCAGGAGCCACAGAAATCCCTGCTTATGGATGAAATTCTGTCCTTAATGAACCAAGTTGTTCTCAGAAGTTATTGTAAAACATAAGGCACATACAATTATCTGTATTTCACCATTTGTGGGACTAAGACACAGTTTAAAGGAGAAGATCAGCTTTAACAGAACATCAGTGGCTCTTCTTGGTCTGTGCAGTAATTAGAATATTGGCTTTCATACAAGTTTTTGAACAGTATACAAAAGACTATGTAAAGTTTCTGATTTCTCTCCATGTGTTTCATCATACTGAGATTGGGTAGTTATTCTCTAAGAATTCTGATGACCTAAAGCAAGCATAGCTGTTTACACCAGCTAGAGATGTCCATACTTCTTAAAAGTCAAATTCTTGTAAGCACATCTTTAAATGACATTGAAATTTGAATACAGACTTAAACTACACAGAGCTTATTGATACAGGGCTTATTTCTAGCATTACACTCTTGCATGTATTAAAAAAAAAAAAAGTAACTTCCAAAAAGAGCACTGAAGAGCAAGAAAGACTGGGAGGCAACTCCATAAGGACAAGTTTTAATTAAAACTAACAAGGAAATCAAGACATGGGGGATTTTTTTATGCATGGGGCAAATTCTTTGCTCAGAATCAAAATCTTTTTTACTTGAAGAAGCTGTAACAACATAACACAAAGTATTTGGCTTGAAGTCTACTGAAAAAGCTGAGTCTAGCATTTAGTACTGAAGGACCATCAGTGAGATATGATACAGTGAGCAAGACAGTGCTTTGTTGCAATGCAACTTGTCAAGCTTGACATCATACATCTGTAATTATATCAATATTGTGGAGATGGAGTTTGCTGACAGCAAATTAGAGCGATTAAAGCAGGATAAAAAAACCTGCTGGAAAAGTGTGAATGACTCACTTTAATTGGGCTATACCTACGATAAAGATTATAGTCTTTAGAATCTTACTTTTTGAAATCAATGTTTCTCTTTCTAAGGCTTACTTATCTATTGTCTGTTGTTGTTTTGGAGAGTGACTTTTGGTTAGGTCCAGCAGGGCTCCAACTTCATGGCAAAATCAGATATGCTCAAAATCACCTGTGTATCAATACAAAGGAGCCCTTATTTCACTGTGCCCTGGGGAAAAAAAAAAAAGAAAAAAGCAATTTCATATCACGTATGGTAGCTACGTGCCACCATTTAGGAAACACTTCCCATATTAGCTAGTGGCATATGGAAATGCTTTTTTGGCCACAGGTAAAGGGCATATGCTCAGGGTGACAAAACAAATTTATATAGAAGGAAGCAGCTGTCCAGTCGGTTCAGTGAAAACCCTTTAAGATGCTTCTTCTATATTTTATTATTCTTGAGGTAAAAGAGCAGCAAGTATAGGAGAAAAAAAACAATGTTTTAAAACCTGTTAATTTTTGACTGTGCCTTTCTGCTGTTTGTGACTTTACTATTGAAGTTTTAAGGGAAATATGACAATTCCCATTTTGTTAACAGGAAGGTACAAAAATTAAAATGTGAAAATGTTTACTTGGAAATCTTTTATTTGCATACGGGAATTTCCACCATAAAAAGTTTCCTGGATCACATTTCCAGAAACAATGTAGTTGGCAGCAAAGTGTAGCAATTTGCCCTTCATAAGAAGTTACCATTAAAAAAATCTTGTAAAAATAAAAATACAGTCTTTAGAATTCCTGTATCATTAACAAAATAGATATGAAAATGTCAATGTATCATTGATTTTCCCTGGAAATATCCTTGAACCTGCTGCAACATCCAGACACTACAGATTTATCTATTTTTTTTTTCCTTCCCTCCTCTCATAGTGGAAGGATGATTTAAGGAACTCTAGGACTAATTGGAAGGAAAAATGACTCCAGAAAGAAACAATATAGCTGATGCTACCTTAAAATCAGAAGAGCAGCAAGGAATTGAAATCACTATCATAGTGTTGTTAGCTCTGTTCAGCTGAGTACGCAACATTTGAGTAAGAGCAGCTAGCACCCTTCATACATGTGGCTGTCACATTTGCCACTTTGCAGATTAAAGCTGCCAAAACGTTGGCTACCAACAAATAGTGTGAGGTGTCACATGCAGTGTTAATCTCACAACCTCATGAAGCTCTTCTGAGTCACCTCTGCTTCCTATCCCTGTCTTGGAGAAGACAATATGCAGTTTCAGATAGACGGAGCCTCATAAGGCTGTTAGCGCTGGACATTGTTTTATAGCCGTTAACACCCCAAGGAAACGAACAGTTGATAATTTTTATGTTTTTTTTTTCCCCTAACTGTAAGCCCTACATCTCGCAGAGAGCTGGAAGGTACCTACTGCCATGTCCAGAAGGACAGAAGCCATTCAGGCAAGCAGTTTCTCTGATGGCTTCTATCTGTGAGTGAAGAAAAAAATGAGCTACCATGTCATTGCCTCTTAGGTTAAATAAGACTTTGAGACATTTTGGCTACTTAAGCTACTTGGAGTTGAGATAAATGTGCAAAGAGGCAAGGCTCAAAATGTTAGGGGACTATTTACCTGAGCAAAGTAAGAATAAGTACACAATGATTTCTTCCTATATCCAAGAGCACCTGAAAAGACTGACACAGGGAAAATACCAGTAAAAGCTTGAGGATAGATGAGTGCAGTAAATGCTGAGCAGGAACTGCTTCCCTCACTCCAGGGCTAAGAGAACAAGGCAAAATACCTCACTGCAGACATGCCTAGAGCCAAGAAAGCTTCTCAGAGCAGTATTTGCTCTTGTAAGCAGTGCACTAACGAGCAAACTGCAAGTCACAGCCTAGGGGAGTAACTTTAGCCCCCCCCACAGGTTCCCTGAAGGAAGCAGTTTGAAAATTCCCTTGCACATACCCATGATTCTGATATCTTGTATGCAAAGCAGAAATGAACAGTTGTCAAATCTGAAATGGAAAATGTGTATGTAATGCTAAAATTGAGGCTCTTAGGGGTACAGAAAGTCATCGGATACTTTAAGCTGCCTCCTATACACATATTGCCAGGAGAGGCATGAAGGCTGAAAGGCTGTGAAATGTTTTTTATTTTCATGTTTCTCTGTAATCACAAAAGAAACAAGTGCTAAGTCTAACATCCCCACTGGCACCGAGGCTCATTAACTTGCACCATTTCTCTGATAAAAAATAATGTCTCTCAATGATTTATGAGAGCCAGAAAAAAGAAAAAAAAAAGTCAGCTGACTGCTCAGGTCTCTCCCCAGCGCTTTTATAGCTCAAAGATGTGCAAATGCACATTTAAAACATGTTTCAAAGTAATTTGTTCCTGAGTGGACATCTTGTTTACAAAAACAAACTACTGAAGCTGAGCAATAAAACTCTGAGAAATGGCAGGCACAGTGGAAACACTGGCACAACACTAATTACTTCAGCATAATAGGCATCTCTGCACAGACTGTTCAGCCACTTTCAGGGTATTTTTAACCTCCAAGAAAGAGTCAAGAAAGAAATCTATACAGGAAGAAATGGAAAAATAAATCCCTTCCAAATGTAAGAGGAATTCAAGTGAAAAAGTGTGCAACCTATTAAGACACAGTCCCTTAAACAAAAAGTACCACTTGCCAGTGGTATTTCACTCATTCTCAAGGCCGATTCCATTCTAATCAAAGACAGAGGGAGTTTTACTAAGCTTAATTAGGAGCAAGACCTCAAGTCTTTTACAAATAGGCCAGTATGAACAAAAAAAAGGTCATTTAGGAACTCAGTCTTCAGGTTTAGGAGAAAATGGATAGTTAGCTTCCGTATAATAAGGCAATACTCACACCAATACCCACTCCTTAGAAACAAGACATCAAAACAGAATATGTGGAACATCAGTAAAGAATTAGCAGACAAATTTAATAGGTGTAGTTTTGCCTTTGTTTACACCTTTTCCATAGCCTCAGTGGTCTTCTGCTTTAAAATTATAACCTTTAAATTGTACTGAGGTTAGGAATATTAAGGTGGGAGGTCAAGGTGGGTGCTAAACAGTTGCTATAATCCTCCAGGGCACATTGTGGCGACTGCTTAGCAGTACTTGTAATAATGCCTTTGGGAAAATCACTCTATCCAAGCACTATCAGGCACTGATCAATCAGAAGAGATTATAATAGCTCTGTTGCCCGCCTTATCTACATTCATTTGATATCTCCCTGTTAACTAGAGCTCCTGTAATATGCTCCTAGGCATCTGACTGCCACTCATACTTCTATCTAGAGCAAGGAGAGATCGATCCACAGACATAGTCAGGGAATTTAACGATGCAGAGTGAAAGTACTTGTAACTGGAATTTAGACAAGACAAAGTCCAGCACTTGCGAAGAAAGTATCCCAAGATCTTAAATGGAGCATAAGTCAGAGTGTGTTTCATATCTCAGCAATTTCTTGTGTGTGGCTTTATATTCAACACCAGTAAAGATTTGCAATTACTGAAATCCTAACAATGTTCTTTCATGGTGTAAGAGATTCCTTAGGGATTTCTTATCAAATTCAGATCCTGCTCTATAGGAAACTGATGGAATATCCATACTGCATACTACAGACAAAATAATTTCTCCTAATTCACCAATTTAAACTAATATATTAAATGAAAGACCAAAGTCAAGTCAGATTGTTTTAATGTATATACCAAACTTCTCTCATTATTGTGTAGAGTTGTAGGTTAAAAAAAGCATCTTTTAATTATTTTACTTAAACAGAAATTAACAGCAATAATCCTAACAAAAGAAAAAAAGAGGTTTCCTCCTCAACAAGTTTCAAGATATGGCAAAAATTAGTCCAGTGGGAAGCAATATATCTTTCAAAAAGCTTCAAAAAATAATCCTATTATGGTATATCTTCTTGGGGCTCCATCATGTTATTTTAGCTATGAATAGCAAGAACAGATGTACTTGATATTCAATTGTCCTTCTGAAGCAGTAGAAATGAGTAATTTTTTTCTTTCATATGGCATACTGAAGATTGTTCTATTATAAGATAATCAGCTTCTCAACATATGTTACATAGCAGTAAGGAATAAAAACCATTGACTAAAGAGCCATTTTGACAACTCTAAAGAAAGTTCAAGTAAAAGCATCTAAAGCTTTACTAATG
Source organism: Eudromia elegans (assembly GCA_003342815.1). NCBI lineage: Eukaryota > Metazoa > Chordata > Aves > Tinamiformes > Tinamidae > Eudromia > Eudromia elegans. Next base: position 1,864,289 of record PTEX01000017.1, read on the forward strand.
AGATTTACTGTGTTCATCAATATCTTCTTGAAAAGTTTCTTTATCATGATATTCAGTGATTTAAACATAATCATCAAATTTATCTAACCTTCCGGGCAACTGGATCTTGTCAAGTAAGTTAGATTGCATAATGGTTTACACATTTCTTTTTTCTTTCTAAAAAGAAATGTATTGCTGGCTCTATGGGATATATATTTTGCTGTAATTGTCATGTTCTACTTTAAAATGTTGCACCTAATATATTTGGAATTACAGTCTCAATTTCAGCTGAAAACTTAATAATAGTTCAAACAGGACTTGCATTTAATTATATTTATATAATAGATACAATTCCTAAATATCCTGAAGTAAACACACAAGATGTAGTTGCTAAGGAACTATACCTCCATCACAAGGCAGAGAGTCTGAGCTGCTAGGTGGAAACTATGGGTGACTGTTAAAAAAATCAGTGACCATATGCTTATTATAGCCTTGTTAGCAATTTGCAGTACGTGACTGAAAATCAACGCAAATTCCTTCTTTAGCCATCTGTAAAATGGGCATAATGAAGCTGGCATCTCCAGGGATGCAGGAGATTTCACTTAGCAGCAGCAATCCCAGAACATGTTGCATAATAAACAAAACACAAAAACACAAGTGCTGGATGGCAAGGGCTGCGCCCCACAGCCTTGCACTTGCCTGGCTGGCTAAGCTCTGTGGGAGGTAATTGCTGCTAACACCACAAACAGGCACCTTCTCTTCCCCTTTCCACTTGCAGACTAAGCACCAAAATGAACAGTTATATCTAAAATAGTTGATGCCTTCAGTCACCTTTGGGCTAACTCCTTCTTCAGCACCTAAATAATGGGATAAACTCACCAGCAGTGACTGTACATGGGCTGTGGTTTCAGCTTACTCCATGCAGAATCTGCACAAATCACCATTCTGCAGCATCTTGAGTGAGCAACCACTCCCTTTTCTATCCTACCAAGTTACGATGTAAGAGATAATTATTTGGAAAAGAAATTCCTCTTGCTTAAACTCACTTAAATCTGTTGCAATAACTATTTAAATGCTGGAATTGATCTCAGCATTTCAATGAATTTTTGGAATCTGATTTTTTTTTATAGTAATCTGTCTATGGCAGAACCAATAGGTACCCAGAATTGCAAGAATTAAAAAGCATTTATTGTTTATAAAAAAATGCATTTCCTAAAAATGTCAAGAGATCTGTGTCTTTTAGCAACATATTTGCATACTCTGATACTCATACACAGCCTGGATAAAGCTGGATTAAGGAGGTTTGTTCCTTTCTGCACAGTAATGAAACATATTTATCAAACAGACTATAGTTCAAGTAGCCATTCTACTCTTTGCTGTTTCTTTACATTTGCCCTCACGTTTTGTTCAGTTTTCATGAAATAACTTCTGATCTCATCTTTTGAATATTTTTATATTGCTGCTCTGCTGTCAGATTATAAATTAAAAAAAAAAAAACCACAACTCTTCTGACATTATTACTGTAATTAATCCTTTTCAGGCCCTTTGCTGGCATTTCAGGTTTCTATAATCTTGCACTAATATCCCAATTTCCTGAAAGAATACGTACAGCAGTGAACTTAGGGTAGAAATATTAAGGCCTAAAATATGTAATACTCTTGTATGTGTGTCTTTTTTTTCAACTGTGACTCTACCACAGGCATCATTTCAGTCATTAGTTCAATCAGTCTCATAGAGCTAAGGCAATAACATTGTTTTACAGATACTGTTTAACTGGTACCAGGTTATTTCCATGTGGCTTTATGTAATGGAGAGTGTAAATTTTCCTCTAAATGAATTAACTACTGCTTTGTCTTTAAAGTTACCTCAGATTAAATAAATAATTTCTTTTATTTTGTGCTACAGCTTCAGACAACCAGTTTATTCTGCTCTATCACCTTATAGCAGCAAATCAAATTAGACAAAGCAGACAGATTTCACTTTCAGTATCAGGAAGTTGTTTCAGAATAAAAAACCCTGAACTTTAGGGCTGCTCAGTAGCTGCTGTTAAAAAGTGTTCTATATAATTTCCATATGATGCTTGTAAAACAGCGCTGTACCTATCATCCATGGGAAATAGCAGCAAATATGTGACACTCAGCTTTTCTCATATTATATAGTTCGATAAGAGACAAGTCAAAGTAAAAGCTAAGAGAAAAGGTAAGGTATGCAGTCAGCTCTTGCTCCCCGAGTAGCTGGAATGAGAAAAAAATCCTGAAAATATTCATTATTTTTCATATTGCTCCTAGATGTAAAGACCAATTAAGAGAGAACCTATTTTATCTATTTTATTTAAAATAGACTAAATACTTCCTGAAAAAGAGCATGGCACAATACAGGCTTTAATTATCTCAGTACAAGACACCATGCAGTCTTTTATAGTACCTTCTAAAAACTATCCAAATCTTTCTAAATTTAAAACAATGATCTTCAAATCTTAAGGAGAGGAAGGTTCTTCTAAAACTATACGTATTTTTTGCTTATGAACAAATATCACAATTTTTTCTGTAGTATGTTCTTACTTCCACTTTTGAGATTGAAAAATAAGCAAAAGTTCATTTACATTTTCAATCTTTTTTTAAAAAGTTTTGCTTACATTTTGGGTCAGGATGCTTAATAATTTTCTTACACCTATGTAAAGAATACACAGAGATATAAAGCAAGGTATTTTCTCCGTGTGTACACTCTATTTCAAAATTTCTCATTCCATCAATACAAACTCTACAAACATCTAGATTGCACTGAGAGTTTACAACACACACACAAAAAAAATAGCACACATAAAAGGTGAGAGAGTCCCAAAACATTCATTATTATTGGTTGCTAGAGCCATCTGTTGCTTTGTATGAAACCATCACCATACAAAAGGGTATGATTCCCTTTGTGCAAGGGAAAATAGCACACATTACTATTCAGATATCCTTAATCTAGTATTTTTCCTCATTAAAATGAAAGTGCAGATACGTATGTTATTTCATTTGCTCTGACAGTCAGTATTTAAACTGTCAAAGATAGAAACAGGTCGGTCTCAAGGAGTTCTAAACATGATCACATGCTATTTTCATAATGAAGCAATTTGCATGGCCCACAGAGATGGGAATGAATTAATCACAGCTAGCACGAGATGACTTCTGAACAAAAACTTGATTAAGTGAGGATCAGTATCTGTTGTGAACTGCTGAAAAATCTGGTAGAAAGTGAGGATGAATACATCGAACATAATATATCTAAGGCTGTGAACTGATTTGTGTTGTGACACAAAAGCGAAATCAAATAATGCAAAAATGTGGGCAAAAATAGCACAATGAGTTACTGAATTACAGCTTTCATCTCCGACCAACATGTTACACTTAGGGTACAATTACTGTATTTGTTAGTTTCATCCTAGTCATTGCTGTGCGGCAGTGCACGTCATGGTCTCCGTGCGCAGGGCAGCTCAGAGCAGGGCTCGGCAGCGCCCCAGTGCTGCAGCTGCAGGACAGAGCTGAAGGGAACTTGGGAAGCAACATGGCAACCTGGGGTGGGTGGAACAGAGGCTGCAGCACGGCCGGGCACACATTTATCAATGGAAGGGACTGGGCAAAATGAGCAAAAAGAGATGTGGTGAGGCTAGACTGAAAAGTAGCACAGACACACAGAGGAAATTTCCACAAACTGCTGGCAAAACTAAACAAGATGCTTTGATCTCATATTTAGATTAAACATAAATAATTAAATAATACTACAAGAACACGAGTGACTAGATACACGTACAGATATTTTGATTGCTGGGCTGCTGGGTCTCACAGCAATAAGTCCCCCAAATCAGTTAGTTCATTACTAAAGACAGATATGCCACCTTACTTTTAGATGGCAGTTTTCATCCTAAAGTACTTCATTAACTATCTGCCAAAAACCACTTTGCAATATTGATTTTAATATATTTATCCTCTGTCTACTCAAATGAGGAAAAAAGAGGAAAATTGTTCTCTTTTTAGAATCTCACTAGATAAAACCTCAAACTCTAGTTTCCATAGAAACACAACATGGATCTCTCCGTTTCTCTATCAAATCTGTTCACAAACTTTCAGCTTTACTTAACACTTGTTTCTCAAATAAACCAATTAATTCTTTTCCTGGCTAGTGCTCTTCTGTTCCTTTATGCTTGTCTTAAATACAAAAAAGGTGGTAAAATAAGGTGGACCAGTCCAGCTGGTCATGGCTGAACTGCATCACTGCTGCTCTGTCTCACCTTTAGCCCTGCAGAGCATCGCTGAGGCAGCAAAGTGTTACAGAAAGGGAACACGGAGCAGTCATTGAGTGCTTTGTTGCAGATCACCCACATAGAGCCTCACAGAACAGAATTAACAATGCCCAAGGTCTAAGGCTAGTATCTGAACTATGCAGTCATCATTCTCGTGAGATATAAGCTTTTGTTTGTGGAAACATACATGACTATTTTTGATTGCAAATTGAATATAAAAGGTCCTGACAGATTTTGTTACTGTATCATCAGATTTAGATTATACTGTTTGCCTGAAATTCATTATCTTACACAGCTATTTCAATTTTAAAATATAGAATTGTTACATATATAAAGAGTGAAGCGTGCAACACTTTAATAGCCTTTCTTCCAGAAATACAATTTTTTCTTATGCTGAAACTATCTCCTTCAAGCATATCAGTGTCTTAGAGGTCTGCTTCAAAATTCTAGTGATACAGTACATACAACTGCTAAAAACTCCAGGATACCTAAATGTAAGAAAACATCAAATTTCACTGACATACTGAGGACTTTTTCTGAGAGAAGTTTTCTTTAATATTAAAGTAATATTCCACTCCTGGTTTAAGGTACCTTGATGACTTTGACTTGTTCTAGTATTTTTTTTCCTATTACCCAAGGTTTTTTCTGTTTTGTTAAACATTTTTTCTCTTTTGCCATTCCTACAGAAGCAAAGAAATCATTATCTTGAAAAATCAAAAAGAGCACTAGCTGGCCAGTTGAATTCTGGGTAGGAGCAGAAAGGACAAGTAAAATCTCAGCACACCTGACCAGCATCTGAATTGGCAGAGGGAATAGGACATGGCTTGCACAGGAAAATTGCCTGAGAGCTCTGGGAAACTTCAGCATCCCCTACTTGCTTTAGATTAAAATAAACACAATTACAGCAATTACAAAATGCAGGGCTAGGGTTTTTTTTTTTTTTTTTTTTTAATGTTAGAAACAACTGTTAGTTTTGATCTGATCGGTCTTTTAATGTGAGAGAAATTATTCTGTTTAGAGAGATGTGATTTTCATATATTCCTGTTTTGGGACTACTGACTCTGACATATACATGCTCTATTTCCACAAAAAGAAATAATCCTATGATATAAAAACATCCAACTAAATGAAATGCAGAAAGTTTTAACATCAGAAATGTTTGCTGAGTTAGCATTCTGGCTTTACTTAAAGATATTTTAGGAAAAACTGATTCCAAGAAACTGATTCTAACTGTTCCTTAGAATGAAATTAAAGATATGCACACAGACCTACTGCAAATATATAACATGAAGTAAAATACAAGTCCTCCAGAGACCTAGCCCAAATTTAGCAAAGTATTTAAACACATCTGTAATAGCTAAGCATACATTATATCTCCTAATATTTTCTAAGCTAAGTTTAACTCTAATTAGACCAAATGAAAGGTGAACATCAAGAGAAAACAATGACAGCAGAAGAAAATGTATTGTAAATGAGGAAAAACACAATAAAAAAGCAGTATGAAACATGTTACCACACTGTCATTTGTAACCCTTGCGGGGAACTGACAACACGAAAAGCTTCCTGACTTTAGAAGAGCATGTGTGGGACTGGCATTGCACATGAAATAAAGTAGATAGCACAAGCAGCTCCAGATGGCATTGGGAAGCTACACATTCCATTTCCTGCCACTTTTTTTTAGTACTAGCCCTTGACATTATTCCATAGGTATTATGGACTTCACTATATGAAAGAGATTTCAAAAACACAAGACTATGGAGACACAAATCAATATACCAAATAGATGCTTCAGAAAAACTGCTGCTTGCAGTAGCCATGGTTAATATCCTTCTGACATCTAATGGCCACTATGTATACTGCTCTCCTTTTTTTTTTTTTTTTTCCCCACAGAAAAAAAAGAAAAACTATCATATATTAATATTCAATACCTGGTACATAAACATGAGGGGAAGGGAGGGGATGAGAGGGAGAGGAGAGGAGGCATTAACAAGGTTGATTACAGGGAAAGATAACAGAAATGCAGGCTTTGCTACTGAGCAATACTGAGGGGCTATATTGTCCACATTCAAAGTTAAACTGATTTAGGTAATTGATGAAGGCAAAATCCAATGAGACCTTTTTCTCTTCATAAGGACTACAGATTCATAAAAAGAATTTTCAAATCCACTGCTGCTGACTTCTACACATACCAAATCAAAGTTCTTAAATTCTATGTACAAAGCCACAAATTAGAACAAGAAAATACCAGCCTTTCCTACCTGAATTTTTCATGGAAAATATTAAAACTTCATATATATTCTGCTTCCTTTGGTTCTTCAAAATTGGGGAAGGGAAAAGAATAGGTTAGATAAATAAAAAAGTCCCTTTGATAACCTCAACAATTGCTACATTTACAAAATGACACTCCTGCTCTGGCTATTTCTCACTAAAGCGTTTCCTGTATATCTAACAAGTGGAACCTAGGACATTTAAGCATTCATAGTCCAAGTACTTTAACCAGATCTGGAAGTTGCAGTGTTCTACCTTTTATCCACTTACATTCAGAGCCACCATAACTTTTGCATTTATAGTCCTCAGAATACAAAATTCAAGCCATTGAAATTTTGATCCACAGCAAAAACGAAAGCCACTGAAGCATAAATAGAATATATGGTTGTTCTTCACATTCTACAGTAGTGTTGTGAAGTTCACTAGTGCATCACAATGGACTTAAACACAGGTGAATGAAATAATAATGTTTTGTTCTCAGAAATTATTTGGAGAATTTAAAAAAAAAAAAATCCGTAACGTTTCTCACCTGCTATTTTGCATAACAAATGACAAATACATATGGCTCCTGAGATCTTTTTGGAGGGCTTACATACATCATGCCCTCACACTTCTAAGCAAAGCAGCTTATTTTAGCTTTGTTTCAATCTCCTTGATATCTGAAAATGTAATTACAATGAAGTTTGTACAGAATCGCATCAGATATTTAACTCTGATCAATAGAGGCATCTTACTGTTGTGAAGTAAAAGGCTTTTAGCTGAGTTACTCAACTTCAATGCTTGAAGAAAAGCTAAAGTTCTTTTAAATAACATGACAACATCACTCAGGTCACATAGCTGAATGAAAGGTAGAGGTTGACTTATGGTGGCTAACTAGAAACCACAGGCGTGAAATTATAGCAGATGGCATCACTAAAACATTAAAGCAGTAGATGGCAGCAATAACGCACAGACCAGCAGTGCTGCCAGCCATGGCCAGTTTTCCTGATTTATTGGCAAACACCCAATGACATTAAGTGAAAGAGAATGAGGTCTCATTTAAAAATTGGATAGAAAGCTTTCTGTTCACCGTGCAAAATGCCAACATACATTTGTACATCAGTACACAAGATGCTACTAAGCTCTTACAGCTTTAGATGAAGTAACATTGCCAGCTTTAGGAAGGAGAAAAGGTCTTGGTTGCAGACTTTTGACTTTAACGATAGAACAAACAGATGCTCCCTCTTCTTCACTGGAACTCAGCGTAAAGCAATGATTGTAATTGGTTTAATAATTAATAATGCTGAACCCCTATTTATTTTTAAAAGCATTGTATCTTCTTTTTAGCATCAGTTCAGATTTTTCTACTGCCACATTTGGTACTGGTGACAAAGGTTCATCATAGCATATCTAATCAAGCTTTCCCAGAAGCAGGAAGAGGTCCCTCTCAAGCACTTCCTTCTTTCCTTCTCAGTACACCAAGACACTAAGCAGTTTATTTGCCAGAAGACCAAAAGACAGAGAAAACTGCAGTCATTCTCATCATTACACTACTACTAGCCAAGATACTATACATTCTAATAAGTCATGTCCCATTTTAATGTGAATGTGTCCCAATCAAAATGGAGCCTTGTATGCTCTGACCTGTCTGCAAATCCCACTTCAAGAACATCAGGCATCTGATTACTTATTATGTCGTTATCCCTAAGAAGTTCTCTCACAGAGAGATTAAATTCAATGCTGCTTTCACATAGATATCTATCTTTGACCTCTTCTATTAAAGAGTGGAAATACATTTCTTTGTTACATGTTTGTAGTCAACGTGTGACAGATTGTGTCTCTCCATTTTTTGGATGCTTACCCTAAATGCATTGCCTTCAATTTGAAGAATCCATAGCCCAATAAAGCTTTTCACTCACAAATTGCAAAGCATTTTACAAAGAAGTCAGCAGTTATATACTATATAGCACAGCAGTGTGACAACAGTGTGCTTGCCCGTGGTCCCCTCTGACCATCAATATCCCATACACACACAGGGATTAAAGAAACTCATAAACCTACCAGCTCCCAACAGAGTCTAGCAGTGGAATCAATGTTTAAACCTTTTCCAACGTGGTGATGCTTCAACAGCAGTTGTATAGCGACATGTGGAACCACACACCTTGTTTTTGTAGGGTGGACACTACGGAAGGGCAGGAGACACCACCGCTTTGGCAACTTCCAAATGGTGTAAATGCTGAGAACTCTCCACATCCTGCACTAACTCAGGGAAAACAGCTGGAATACCCAAAACCTGAGGTGGATTTTTCAAAACCACTTTGTTAGATTCTTTTCATACTTTTCCCTTGTTAGAGAGAGCCATCAGAAGGGTTGCAGGCAGAAGCATGGAGAACATGGGAAGAGCAACAGCCTATGGCCTAAAACCCACACGTCTCTCTCCACTCTTCCACGTAGCACCAACTTTTACCGGTTAAAAGCCGACACCTTCGGTTTCTCTGGCAAACCGAGCGCGTGGCCAGCAGCGCCTCGGCCGACCCTGCTCGCGGCGCCGAGGCGGGGACGCAGCCCGCTTACCTCACGGCTCCGCCGCCCCGTTCGCTTTCTGCCCTTTCCCTCCTCCTCCTCCGCCTCCTCGCACTCCTGCTCCTCGACCTCCCCTGGCAAAGCGCCATGTCCCCGCCGCTCGCCCCCAGCCGTGCGGGCGCCGTCGCCTCAGAGCCGCCTCAGCGCGCGGGGGGAGGGGCGCTAACAGGTCTAACGGTCCTAACGGCTCCAGCCTCCCCCTTGAGGCAGCGCCGCCTCGACGGCGCGAGGCCGCCGCGAGCCCGCGCGCACCGCGGGCCCTGCCCGGGCCGGGGCGGTGCCGCCGCGGGGGCGGGCCCGCCTCGATAGTGCCCCGAGGGGGACAGAGGCAGCAACACCCGCCCGGCGGCGGCTGCTCTGAGGGGACGGCGGCAGCTATGGACGATAAGGAAGCGGGGTTGGGGCCCAGGGCCCGCCGGGGAGAGAAAGACTATGACGGTAAGCGAGGAGCCCATCTCTGAGCTCCGCCGGGAGCGGCACAGCGGCCGTCGGGGCTCCCGGCGCGCTGGCAAGCGCCTTCCTGCCCTTCCATTTTTTACTTTTATTTTTCCTGTCTCTGGGCGAAGTTTCCTTTCCTCAACGAAGGGCGGCAGGGGGAGCGGGGCCACGGGCGCGCCGTCGGGCCTGGGGGCCGCACGAAGGGCGGCAGGGGGAGCGGGCAGCGGCTCCGCCTCGCCTCTCCGGAGGGCGCCGCGAGCCGCTCGGCCGCGCGGGGCCCCCGGAGCGGGGCGGGCGCTGGAGCGCGGGCCGCGGAGCGCGCAGGTGGTTGGAAACGCGCAACTTTCTGCGCGGGCCTCGCAGCGGCGCGGGCTGCTCTTCAACCCCGGCACGGAGAGAACGTGCGAGAGCAGCCCTGGGAACGCGCCGCGCTTGTGCAACTCTGGGATTTTCCTTCCGTTTTGTTTCGATCTCCCTGCAGGGCAGGGACACTGCGATAAACAAACAAACAAACGAGCGTCGTCGGGAGGGGAACCCCCGCGGCGCGGTATCTGTGAGCGGGAGGAGCCGCAGGGCCGTTGTTGGCGCCGATGGAGCCCGGCTCGGTGCGGCCGCAGGGGCTGCTGCTCTGGGGCGGGGAGGCCGCGGTTCCCTTGGACTTGGGGCCGGAGCAGTTCCTCCTGCACCAGGCAGAAGTTTCAACCTTGGTCTCTGCTTGAAGCTGCAGCGTTTCTCTGTTGTGTGATGTCCAGCAGCAGGTTACAGCAAAGCAGCGCTTTGCTTCACGCGTTGGCAGTTGCCCCTGGAGAAGGAAACGTGTGTGCAAGGCGGCTTTATCTGCAAAGGGTAACCCGGGGTGTATAAATGTCAATAGATCTCTTTGGGCCTTGTGGCTGATGACACATGCCTGGTGCGGGAAAGGATCCACATTTCATTCTACAAGTGTTTTAGCTATTAATAACTAGCAGTGGTCACTGTGATCGTGGGCTCCTCCCCTGTGCCTCTGCAAACTTTCCAATTTATGTGCTGCTGAGCCTGATTTTCTGTAGCCTTTTCTGTTGGGTTTGTTCTGTTTTGGCAGCTAACACTGCTTGGCAATTGTCAAAAGTAGTGTTCTGTGGTAATTAGCAAGCACTTGAATAATGGTCATTTAACAGCATGGTTCTCTGACCCTCCTGGATTGGAGGTAGTGCGTGAAAGTGAAGGCTCCTGCCTGCGCCCAGTCCAGCCTGATCTCCCACATGTGTTTGGTTTCATGTATGTCCTGGGCGGTGTGTGGTGTGGAGGGGCGGCTCTCACCCACTGCAGCACTCAAGAGGAAGTGACACTTGCTACGGACACTGAAAGGTTTGCTCAGATTGCCCAATCTAGCCCAGGAAAGAGAGAAATCAAGTGCCACACCTTCAGCAATAAGAAGATAATTTCCTGTTTTACCACAGCCCCTAGCACTAGGTGGGTGTTATAAATTATTGATGTTGAATGAGTCAAGTGATAATTTCTTGCTAGAGCAATGGCAAGTGTTCCCGTCAGCCTTAAAGATGTCCTGTTAATTCAATTAAAATGTTTTCGATGTTTGCTCTCTTCTTGTGACTTCTTTCTTAAGAGAGGCAGAATTTCTTACAGACTCTCCCCATACAAAACTTCTCTGATAAGTTCCGGTTGTGAGTTGTGAATGTGTCGACAGCAAAAAGCAAGAACATTGCTGGAGGGGGAGAAAAGTGCTGTATGGATATGGATTTAAGCTTTTGGAGTGTGGGACAGCGTTCAGCACTCACAAAATCGAGCTGGAGATTACTGAAGTTGAGAAGCCAAATTTACTGCTAGATGAAAAAAAAAACTTTTGGCTGTTGGTACCTGGACAATTCCTACTACCAGTTACTTTATAGAGAGGTTACAAGACTTAATTATGTTACCATTTGCTTTGAAAATTTAGCTGTCCCCAGTAGCTAAAATATCTAAGAGCAATTATTAAGCATTTGTATTCCTCTTAAGGAAACTAAATGTTGTATGTAGATCTAAAACAAATGACCATTTCCAGAACTTTTAATATCAACATGGGAGTATTGGTGAATCTTTGCCCTTATTTTGACTATGCAGTGCAATCTGCATAGTTGTAACAATATCTGTGTTTTGCGTAGTGTCTCTTTTGAAGCCATTATCTTCTGTCTTTTCTCATTTTTTTTCTTCAGCAGCTGCATACATTACAGTATATTAACAACAATTACTGATATGTATTTAAATATTAATGATCATGCATCTGTTGCATAAATGAAACTTTTCAAGGGTTTTCTTTGTTTGTTTCTTTTCCTCCTTGGGAGAAGTAAATTGCATTTCCTCTTTCTAAGTTTGATAGTCGAAAGAGTCACATGGAAAAGCGAAGCCCAGTTCTCCAGTCTCTAAGTACAACTTTCGCTTCAAAAGCAGTTTTCCTTATTTTCATTCTAGCTATCTTGAGCTCATCTTAATATTACAGAAATAGGCAAGAAATGAGAGTGGGCCTTCTCGCTCAGGTCCTGCCTTTGGATCACAAAATATGCTGCAAGTTCATTGCTCCCTAGTTGTTTGGGGGTTTATCGAAGGGAGGATCTCTTAGAGCCATGCTCGGCCAAAACCAAAGATCCTGCATTTTTCTTTCTTATAAAAGATGCACCGTAGGAGAGGTTGCAGAGCTGCCATTGTCAGCGCTGAAGAGCCAGGTGAGCACAGGGTGGCCAGGATCTGTGTAGCCCACACGAGGCACTGGATTTTACCTGCCCTGTCCAAGTCTGTTTGCGAGTCTTACTTCAGTGCCGCCAAAGTATCTGTTATTTAGAGTCACGATGAACCTGCCCACGAGGACTGTCAGACTGTCAGTTGTCACAGAAGTGAAGATGAGATGTTCAAAATGGGAAAGCTTGTTTCATATTAGCTCAACATGCTGCTTGTATTCCATGTGTGTTTATATTGACAGGCATCTCTAGCATTTCTTGTACTGTGCGTTATGTTTCATGAGAGGGCTGTTGTTGCTGAAAGTATGAATTTATTTTAAAATTTGACAATATACATTATATGAGTCTTAACTTCCACTTCATGTTCATCAGGGAATCAAATATGTAAATAATATTTTCTTTAATGCTATATAGCTCTATTAAAAGTTGAGAATTTGGCCCTTGATGTTAAATCAGAGTGGATCTTTAACTTCTTTAGTTTTACAAAAGGCAGTGAAAGAAAGAGGCTTTTCTTCCTTATCTGTGTAGATTGTGAATACTTTTCATGATATTAGGTGCACTAATAACTTGCAAAATGAAAAGAATATGTTCCCCCCAGTACTGAGTTTACAGGTGTTGCCTAATGCTGGCAGTTGCTTAATACCGGTATGTGTAGACGTTACATTTCCTTGACTTTCACAGAAGATCTGACTGTTTGGTTTTTCCATTATGCAGCAATAACTTTATGGGGCAATATCCTGAGTTACCTTTCCATAGGGAAACTTTAAAATGCTATCATGTGACATACCCTTGGGGGTTATTACAGTGAAGGGTACAAATAACGGAAGTAATGCCTTCGGAAGTATTGAATAACTATGATATCCAAGCTACTGTGTGTGTTGGCTTGTACTTTGACTTTTGAACTAACCTAGTGAGTCTGGCCAGTGTAGTAGTCCTGAAAAGGATTTATTTCAAGGGATATTCAACTAAATATGCCAATGTAGCTGCTTTTTCTAACAGGCATGCTTGATTTTAAAATCTTCATTTCTGTTTTTCGGTTCCAGATGACTCTAATAGTGGCCTTGGTTTGTGTGGATGGATCCTGGTGGCTGTTTCACTTTTCTTCACTGTTATTACATTTCCTGTATCAATATGGTTGTGCATAAAGGTAACTGTTCACCAGCAAGTTGGCCTAAAATTTTAAACAATGTAGGATGCTTCTTAGTGACTATTACTGTTCACTATCTTAAGAAAGAAAAAGAAAAAAACCAATCAAACCTAACTATTCTCTTGGACTGTAGCAGACAGTATATAGCAATCCCCAACATCTCAGTGAATTACTTTACTGTAATCTTAGTAATCTTTACCACTACACAGTTTTTATTAGTATATAAGCTAGTTTGAAAGACTGTTTTCTAGGGGACATGTAACATAAGGTAAATAATATAAAAATGCGTGTGTGTATGTGCGCAGGACAGATGCCTATAAGAATGTGTCATCTATAATAAAGCTTGAGCTTGATATTTTCCAGTTTTCAGAGTGGAGGAAATAATTCTTGCTTTGTTTTGCCTAATAGAGCCCATCAGAATTAGAGCTGGAAAATCTCTACCGGATCTTGTCCGCTCAGTTTGTCATCTAGCTGCCAGGACATTCCTGATGGCTGTTTTTAGTGTTTAGTCTTGCCAAGATGAATCTGTTGCTGCTTCTGCTTTTGCTATATGATACCTCAGCCCAAAGAATATTTCTTTGGGAAAATCCTCATTACTGTTCCTTTTGTTGTTTGCTTTTAATGACAGAGTTTAGACTAAAATTCTCAAAAGCATCCAGTGTGAAAATGTAACACATGTTGCATATCAGACTTGAGACATTTATACTATTTTATAGTATATGTGGATATGTAGTATATATGTAGTATATAAATATATTACTATTTTATATATATGTGGAATCCATAATATGGCTTCTGGGCTTATGAATACTCCTGCATGATATCTGACTTTTATTACAGATTATAAAGGAATATGAGCGAGCCATCATCTTCAGACTTGGACGCATCTTAAAAGGGGGAGCAAAGGGACCAGGTAGGTCCTGTGTTACACTCTTAATATTTGTTCTAAGTGACTGACAAAATAATAGCTGTGTAAAACATAATTATTAGACTGGTGAATGGACTTCTCATGAATTTTGCAACGCCAGTGAGAAGATACTTTACACAAAATAGATAGTAAACTAATTATCTGTGAGTCGTACCCAAATCTCCTTAGTTAATGCATATTCTTGAGGTTAAATCAAAAGTGCAGAGTGTGAAAGGAAAAGTAATGACATTATTGCTTATCTGAATGACCCGTTGTCACACCTTGTTGGATGGCTTTCATGTATAGGTTTGTTCTTTGTCCTGCCCTGCACGGACAGCTTCATCAAAGTGGATATGAGGACCATCTCTTTTGATATTCCACCGCAAGAGGTAAGTCTGCGCGTGCCTTCGCAGTTTGTGTAAAGCATTAGCAGGTTTCTTTTTGTATGTTCTTCTTTCCCCTTCTCCGTATAGGGTAGCACGTGGTTTTCATGTAGATTCTTGCTTTCTATTTGTACAAGTTCAATGTACTGTGAAGAATATAGCCTAGATATAGGTTCAGTAAGAGAAGATCCCTGAAAGAAAATAAATTATGCTGTCTTTTAAGGAACAAGCAGGACAGGTTAATATTGCCTAATATTTGAAATGGGAGTGATCTGGAATCGAGACAGCTGGACTTCATTCTTGATTCTCTCCTTGTTTCTGTGAAATCTGGAAAAGAAGCAGGGATCTTTCTTATGTCAATTTAGATATATATTAACTAGCTAAAATAATGGGATGAAGTTATTACCAAATGCTATTAATAGACACTCATAAGCCCACTGTCTTACTGTAATGTAGCATACATTAATGTATGAATGTATGTAATGTATGAGTGTAGCATACATTTCTATGTTCTGCTACACATAGCAGCTTTATGAAGCTGTGCTCTATCTAATGTCCTCTGTCTTACAGTTTGAATGTCCTAAAGAAACACAAAAAAGTCAAGTAAAATATTTCTAGTCTGTTTCTCTTAGAAGTTATTTTTAAGCAGAATTTCTGAACAGCCTTAAGCTAGTTGAATTAAATGATGCTGACCCACAAGCGAAAGAATAAAAACCGAACAGCCCTCTATAGAAATATGTTCTCGAGCAATTGCGTGTTGATGACTATAACTATATCCCTCATGTATCTGGTACAGAAAGGCCAAACTGCTTGATGCAACCAGCCTGGTGCATCTGTTTTCTGTCATATTTGCCAGTCAGTTCATGGCTCATCATTAGTTGCAGATTTAGACAAATGGTTACTGTCATAGTATAGTCTAGAGGGTAATTGGAGGAAACCTAATCACTGGCAGGCATAATGTGATTGCAGCTGCTGATGCACCATTACTGAACCCATCAGTTCTACAGATTTTCTTTTGTCTTGATTAAATTATGCGCATGGGTTTAGGTTTGTTTGATTTTCAATAGGTAAAAGCAAAAATATATTTTTATAGATACAATGTAATTTTTCTAACCTTACACTATTGTGAAAAAAACACAAAGGAAACACAAAGCAAATAAGTTTTGAAGCAAATAAGTCTTGACTTATGCCCAAGTCTTATGGCTTTTGTTTGTTCGTTAGTTTTTAAGTTAAAAATATTAGTGACAGCCTCTTTCTAGCATAGCCTCTTCCTTTGGTGACTTTGCATGTAAGCCTTCAAGAGTGTGTGTCTTTATCTTAACAGGCACATCTTTGGCTTAACATACAAGAGTTAGGTCAGTAAATCCCTTAAATCTTGTCCCGAGGTTGTTCAGTAGTTGGATTTGCTCTCCAAGTTGTCTTAAGAAATCATCACATACTGTCATAGCATATAGTGACATTTTAATTAGAAGTACCTAGAAGTAGTACAGGAAGCTTCTAGATCATAAGAGATATTTCTAATTAAATGCACAAGTAAGACTGATACCTTGGCAGTGCTATCTCATTGAAGGAAACAGTGAAATAGCTAGATGAACAGCTAGAAGTAGCTAGATATCAACTTTTCTCAGCAAGCCAGTCAGGAAAGAGTGCACCTCAGTAGCAAGTTGCACTTCTTTCTTCTCTTTACTTTTAAATTAAGATGTTGTATTTGTAAGTGGATTCATGCAGCTGAGTGCTTCTTGCTCTGTTTGGGTGCCTGTGTCACATGGGATATAATTATCTGTGGATTGTAGTAAGCTTCTGACTGTAATGTCCTATTGTAAGAAGAAAGGATTAGATGTTTTTATTCTGTACCTACAAGCACTGTTCTTCTGAAATTGGGAAAGTACTTGCCAGATTTCAGTATTTCTGGGCATTATTTAGTCACAAGCTGGGAACTGAGCAGAGAGAACTCTGCAGCAGAGAGTGTTATATAGCAAGTTCCCTTTTATAAAGTTTCTGCAATTCTAAAACACAACTTGTGCAGCTGTTGCTATGGTGGAGGCTCTGGCACCTCTCCTTTCCCTGTCCCAGAATAAACAGCAACTGAAAGCTGCTTCCAGTAACCTTGGCACCTGCATTATGGGAAACTCCCAGCTGAAATGCATGTTGTCTTTCCTCACCTGCTTTTTAAATAGGTTGCCTGTTTTGCTCTTGTTTTATAAACTGACACACCCAGACACACACATCTTGTATCGTCAATAGATGTGACTGAAGTTAAATGGAAGTGAGGATCTTGTGTCCTGTATTTGCAATAGTACTACTGTCATTAACCTTCTTTCTCTGTAGAAAATGTCGAATGAGGCTTTCTTCAAAGTTTCTACTGTGCATTTTTAACTTTGGAATGTGATTCAATCCATTTTGAATGCAATGGCGTTGTATCTCTACATTTAAACAAAGTAATTTTTGGAGGGTCAGCCCTATGTTTTTGTTCAGCACTCTTGAGACTTGGTCCATAATTATGAACATGCTTGAATTCCTGTACATCCACTATTAGAAGCCTCACTGAAACTGTTACCATGAAACTAACAAAGTTTCCCAGATGAAAGTTCATGTGTGTTCTGGTGTGAATTCTATTTTTTTTTTTTTTAAGGCAGCGACTTTGGGAAAATTAGGGCTGTGTCTAGTAAAACAAGCATGTCACTATTGTTAGATTCAATAATTGTTCTGATTAATTGTTATATGTTTTCCTCATTGCTTTTTAGATCTTGACCAAGGACTCTGTGACAATTAATGTAGATGGGGTGGTTTATTACAGAGTCCAGAATGCCACCCTTGCTGTAGCAAATATAACAAATGCTGATTCTGCCACGCGCCTGCTAGCACAGACTACTCTGAGGAATGTTCTGGGGACCAAAAACCTTTCTCAGATTCTCTCCGATCGTGAAGAGATCGCACACAGCATGCAGGTATGAGGAACCTGCCCTTAGCAATCCTCTGAATCATCAGTTAAGCAGCAATCCCCTGGGTAACATATAAGTGAGGACTTGGCTTACTGCTTAGAAGCTAAAACAAAAAAGCTATGGAGAGCTATTGAGAGGGCATCCTATATAGTCAACGTAAGTTAAGAAAACAACTTTGTACCAGTGAGACAAGTAAGTGGGAAGAGGAGTGCAGGAGAGGAAGGCTTTTCTGGATTAGTAAATCAGTACTCTGCACTGTTGAAGAGAATGATGCCAGAGAGCCTCTTTCTAATCCAGGCTAAGTTTTAAAGTGTTCATTTAAAAGTCATGCTTGGATAATTATAAAAGTATAGTGTAAATACTAAAGCCCTTACGTAGAAAATCTAAGAATTGTAAGGTAGTTCATTTGTTTAGTCCTTCAAATTTGGACATTTGTTTGCAGCTAGGTGAATAGTTTAACTTAATTGTACTACCTTAAATAGGCCACCCTTGATGAGGCAACGGATAATTGGGGCATTAAGGTGGAACGTGTGGAGATCAAGGATGTGAAACTACCTATCCAGCTGCAGAGAGCAATGGCTGCAGAAGCAGAAGCTGCCCGGGAGGCAAGAGCCAAGGTAATAACTGCACTGTGTGTGTGGTGGGGGAGGTGGTCAACTGGCATCCTGCTACGCTACTGAATGTGAGGAAAAACAGGTATATGGGGCCTTGAAAGGAAATAGAAATGACAGAAAAGGCAGAAAGAATATAGTAAAGGGAAGTCGCTTGATCAAAGCAATGAGTGATGTTTTTGGATTATAACTTAAGACTGAAAGCATCAGGGAAAGAAGATATCTGACCCAATGGCAAACAATTTCATTCATTTTGTTCCTCAGGTAATTGCAGCTGAAGGTGAAATGAATGCTTCGAGGGCCCTGAAAGAGGCATCCATGGTTATTACAGAGTCACCTGCTGCTCTTCAGCTTCGTTATTTGCAGACCTTGACCACCATTGCTGCAGAAAAGAACTCCACCATCGTCTTTCCTTTGCCTATAGATATGCTGCAGGGCATTGTAGGTGTAAATCGCTAGTGGAAAGATGTTTGTTGGTTTGGTTTCTTACCTCCCACAGAGAGTGTCTGCAAAATTGAATTGTCTGTGCATTAAAGCTTAAGGCATTGTTAGCATAAGTGGGTTTTCTGAGATACCTTTTTTGTTTTATTGTGTATATGATGAGGAAACTTGTATCTAATGTTTGTTAATGTGGGCAATTAAAATATTTAAAATTCACAATCTATCCAGAATTAGTACAAGCTAATTGTACCTTAACATGTGTTCATATTGTCCTGGATGACAAGGCTATCATCTGTAGCCTGCTCTTTTCAAAGAGTCTATAAAACTGATGGGGTTAAGAATAAGGAGATGATCCAGTATTTGGGGAGAGGTTACTTTCAAAAGCCATGTTTACTTTGAGAGAAGTATTTCCTTGAATGAAAGGACCTGCAGTCCTTTAACAGGAAGGGAAGAGTCCCAACTATATTCTCTTTGATTGCAGCTCTATCAGCCCTCTGATCATTGTTAGAGGAATTGGTCCCTTGGCTTGCTTACACTAAGAAAAGTAAAGTTGATAGAGGAGAGGGTACTAGCAATTTCTGAAAATCAGGCTCACATCTTTCTAAATGTTTTCCTGGTTACAAGAAGTTATTGGTCAACATTACTGAAATGTAACTTTTTCATCTCTGTTCCAAAGCACAGGGATGGCATGGACATGCCATAGTTATGGACACAATAACACTTGCAGTCTCTCTGGGTTGTGGTAGTTTGTCCATATAGACTTGTGCCTCTCTAAAGCACTGAAAAGTCTCTGGATATGCCTTTACCTGGACCTCTTTTAAAAATTCTTTCCTAAAAAGGAAAAAAGGGGATCAGAGTGTAATGACTCTCATAAATAGGTTTCCTTAATTTTAGTCATGGTTGAAATTCTCTATCGGGGTCTAAACTGGCAAATAATAAATACCTGAAACTGGGTGGAGGGATGGGTAACAGAAGATGCTATGCTGCTTACCTGGCTATTCTAGCAGCTTGGTCACTATTTAACTGGTGGTGCTGTTCCACTGCAGACCTGCATTATTGGTTGTGATGCTAGAGATTTATACTTGGTTTTACCAAAGATGGAAGAATCTTCCATTTCCATAGCCTTGGTGTACATATCTGTTAAGCATATGCAAAGTGTGACAACAGCTCAGCAGACAAAATTACAGATTAAAGTGATATATGAATAAGAGTCCATGTTGAGGAAAGACTCGAGCTACCAGTATTGAATGGGAGATGAGAATGAAGGCAAAGAATCTTAACAGGTGATTAAGTGTCCTTGTTCTCACACTGATCAGCATAAAGTCTGTATCTTGTGTTTAATCACTTTTCTGTCATGATCTGTTTTGTACTTACAGATGTTATTTTCAGTAACCACAAATTCTGTTTAAATGTATCTTGATTAAAGTGGCAAACTGAGCCCAGATTTAGAAAAAAGATGCCTGAACACTGTAAGAGCTTGAGCTAATTGTTGCTGTTGCGTGTTTGACTGTGTGCTGTAAATTAATTTTCCTTTGTATCATAAAAGCACTGTCTCCCTCTGCATGTGTGTCAGTATTTCAGTTAATATAAATTTAGATTTTTTTTTTTTAAAGGAGGAGAAACATGGTTAACCAGGCTCCAATAACTAGTGGTTCTGTATTCATTTGCTTGCAATGGGAAACAAAATAACAGCTTGACACTAATCCCTTGGGAAGAGCAGAGACTCTTAAACTCCCCCTGCTGCTGTTGGAGCATAGCCACCCTTGTGAATTCTTGTTGACAACAGCAGCACATGTTTTGTTCTTATCTTGAACCTAAAAACCAGAACAACCCCCAAAACACTCTTTACTGTTGCCTGCCTTCCTGAAGAACTACAACAGTGTTAAATTATCATAGTCTCAAAAGCTTATGATAATTTGAAGTGTGGGGGGGGAAAAGGCACAAAGAAAACCTAGAAAAAAAAGTATTCTTTCTGTGAACATGTAGTAGCAAGTATATTTTCAAAAAACGGTACAAAGATGGTACAGTCCTTTTCAGGGTGCTTTTGTTTCAAGAAACTTGAATTCTGGCTCTAGTGCTTCTCTGCTTTTTCTCTCGCCAACAAACCCAACATTTTTAGTCTTCATATATTCCATACAAGCTTTATTGTATTAAATATAATCAAAGCAAGGAGAGGTCAGTATGACTGATCATGATCATTTTTGGTAATTATTGCACAGCTAATTGGCTATAAAAATCACTGCCTTGTTAATGTGCAACCTGCAGGAAGAAGTAGCTCTTTAAGGCACTAGTCTTACTCTATT
>PTEX01000017.1:1885279-1910233 GCA_003342815.1 Eudromia elegans
AAAAAAAAAAGGAAAAAACCCAACCCAAACACCTCCCTTTTTCGTTAGACATCCACATCTGCCATTGCTCGCTGTAGAGGATCAACAGACCAGTAGTCATCATCCCAGCCCAGGAACCAGCCCGAGAAGGTGGGAGGCTCAAACCCTTGCTTGACAAGAGTGACTGGAGTTCTCTTATCTCGGCTCGCAGGATCAGTCTCAATGTACCGTTTAGCTGTAAATATACAAGGAAAAGAAAAGCCCCTTGAGACCAACTCGTACATAGCAGCAGCTGAGAAACACTTAATCAGAGCTAAACACGTCCAAGGGCTAGATACAATTTCCGATCATATCACATGAAAGTTGCATGAAAGTATTTCTAGTAACCATTACACCTTAAGCAGTAAAATTCCATTTTTCTCATTGTGTGAAATCACCTGCTTTATAATCAGATAGTAAGAAAAGAAGAAAAAAAAAGGTTATTTCAAAGAGCAAAAGGTTAATTTCATTACCAGATTTCAAGGCCTCAGTCTTTTCTTCTTCCTGGGCATCCTTTCCAATCCATACATAGACCTACAGAAAAGTCATATGAATTGATTCAGCAACAAGTGCAAGTTAGGCAAAGACTCAGTAAGCAAAGACAAGCATGTTCCAGAGGTTTACCTTTTGTTCAGATATGCCTGAATTAAGTGACTAGAGCTTCTGGTAGTCAGCAATAAGTTATTGCACTGCAGTTTATCTGCATTAAATTCTAGATATATGAACAAATTATATACTTGCTTAACATTAGGAAGAACTAGGTCATTTCTGTATGTTTTTACATAGAAGGGATACCAAATTAATCTTTGTAAGTTGCCTTTTGTCTGGTTATGAACAGTCACTTATAAGCCCTTTGTTTTCAGTAACAGAAGATGTGTCATTATTTTAAACAATTGAATCCTAACACAGTTGTCAATTGCCTGCAGACAGGACAGGACAGGGGTGCCGCTGTTAGCAAGTCCACAGACAGTAGACACAAAAGTCTGTTTTCTTCAGCTTCTAAACTGTCCAGCCAAACCAACTAACCAAAAGAAGTGACAAAACACCAATTACTTTTCTCAAATCCTGGTTGTGAGTTCTCTTCAATGTCATAGAGAAGTGATTTCTTCTCAGGCCTGATGCTAAGATACAATAACTTTATTAGCTGCTGTAATTCGGGTCTCTAGAGCCAACTACTGCTTATTCCTTGCTTCCCTCCTGATTGGGAAGTGTCACATACCTGGTCCCATGTGTCAAGGATCATAACATCATCTGTAGCAAGGTCTTCCTGAATCAGATCTCCTGGAACTTCTTCAATCTGGAAAACAAAGCTAAAAGATGAGCACATACTCCAAGCACTATTTTACCTCATCAGGAAAAATGTGATTCTCACAGATTCTAGTATCATCTTCTGTGAATCTCATTAACCTTTAAGTACTCATGCACAAGATATTTAATGCTACCTCTTCTTACTTGAAAGACTTCCGAGTCAAAATCAGAGTTTTAATGCTAGTTGTTAATGAAGGGAGGATCAACTTGATGTTGCAGAAAGTTGTGCTGCTAACAGTGCCGTTGAGCTAGCTGCTTTACAGAAAAATGGTGCTGATGCCTTCCTTCTAGAGGAAGCGCTGCACCGCAAGGCACGGTGCAACTGCCCACTGGCTGAGGAGCAGACTGGGACCCCGTTTCTCCCAGCCTTGCCAGGCGGATGGTGAGGTCAGTAGCTGTGCAGACACTCACAGTGAAGCGTCCGCTCTTGTTGGAGCACGCAAAGAGCCGAGGGGGGTGAGCATCCATCTTCTTGTCCTTCAGCCGGGGAGACGTACGGTAAGCAGTTTTTCCACCCAAAGCTGCCCAGAAATTATCTGTGAAAGGAGAAAAGATACAGCTGATACAACTACACATGAGGTGCAAAGTAGTAGTAACCAAGTGGCTTGGATAGGAGCTGAAGGCTCCACACAGCAGAATTGTTCATGTCATGCAGTTCGCTCTTAGAAAAGGCCTATAAGCGTGAGTGTGCTGTTAACCACAATGAAGATACTTTGGAGGAGCTGTTCTGTGCCTATGTCCACATTTTGTTTTGGGAGAAAATATCCTTAAAACAATCAGCAATAAAGTGCAGCTGTATGAAAATAATCTCAAAGTCAGCTGTGTTTACCTCACCTGGCTCTCTGCCCTCAGAAATCTGTACTGGGCGAGCTCCCAGAATCTTCAGCAGCTCTTGTGCTCCTGATTTTTCAGCATCACTGGCTCCTTGACCAACCCACAGGTAAGCAGCTGAGGGAGTTTTCAGGACAAAGGCATCATTGGAGTTCAGCTCACTGGCAGAAGGATCCAACTGAAAAGAGAATGCTCTTTTCAGGGGCAGTGTCAGGGGCAGTAATCCTCTACACACAATAATCTGTACCTATCATCGAATAAATTTCAAACAAGATATCCAGTGCAAGCATGTAAGATACTGTATATGTGTCTGAGTAATGAGCTAGGACTAATCATACAAGAAAAGTAAAAAAATGTGTGTTCTAATCTACACATATATGTGACACATGGTAAGAATACTTGGAGTTGTCATTTTGCCAGGTCTTAATGGTTATGACAGGAGATCTAATAACTTGCTGGAGAGACCTTTGTAGAGCAATATCCCTGCCAGTGAGGCTGATAAATTGCTAACTGACATAATTTCCATTACATCAGCAATGATAAGTCATCATGAAGCTAGAAAATTAGGAAGTTAGTGCAGACATAAAGCAGTGTTCCTTGCCTCACCCACTGCTATTGACCTGGATTTATTTTTTTTTATTACCATGTGGTTTTATTTATTTTTTAAAGACACAAGGCAAAAGTTCTATTTGCATGTACTACTCCATACAGGGCATATATATATTGGAGTCTTAAGAGAAATGGGCTTAGATATAATTGAAGGGACACTAAGAAGCAAATGAATGCATAGTGATTACCTTGACTTTCCATGGGAAAAAGGGGAAGCTCTTCACAGTTTATAGGTATCTCAAATGGTGTTTCAGTTTACAACAGAAAGTAGAATTGGCCTTTGTTGTATTCAACGAGATAGTGTTCCCTCCACTACCATGCAGATATCATGAAATTTGGGTCTCTTCCCGCATACCTCCACTGCTCTGGTCGCTCCCGAGGTGCTAGATCGGACCTGGAACAACCGTGTTTCTGCAGGTGCTGTCTGGCCTCCTTCCCGAGAGGTTCCACCCTTATAAACAATCAAGGGCTTTCCACCAAACATGCTCATCAGATGAGGTGGCTCTTTTCCTTGCACTACTCGTTTCTAAAGAAAAAAAAATGAGAACAAAAAACCACAACTTACAGTCACTTTTAAGTGTATTAAGACTAGCACAAGATCTGCTGGCAATGACATTTACCACCATCTTCACAGCTGGAATCTTCATACAGCCCCTAGCTGGTCGTGGGAGCTCATTTTAATGTTACTTTCCACACAAAAGCAGAGCAGTGTTTAAACTGAACACTTAAAATTGCCACTTCATTTTAATGAAGCAATTTTCTTCTTTTAATAAAGCAAAGAGACCAAAAAGTAACAGTCACAATACCCTCCAGGCACACGCTTTCAAAGCCTTCCTGCAGAACATCTGCAGTGTAGGTTAGGCACATGGCCTCTCCCCAGCACCTGACCCACAACTGGCTGTTACTACTATGCAACTGGTCTTGTCCACTACAACTTGGTATTCAATTTGGTATTATATAGATAACAAAAGTGGATCCGAAACATCCTTTTCTCCTGATATGGTGGAAGTCTGGATAGATCATGCATTTTGGCAAGTTTTTCTAAGAATTGCAAATGTTTCCTCTTCAATTTATTAAAATGCATTGACCTTTTCCCCTTTCTCAGCCCTTTAAGCCTTTCAATGTCAGATCTTTTTTGGTTTCTTTTGGAAAGTCTAACTGAAATATTTCATTCTCATGAACTATTTGCTTGCTTCTTACTCCTCTCTCAAATGCCAAGTCACATGCCTTTTCTCTCTATCCAATTTTAAATTAAGAATAAAAATAGATATCTTAGTTGATTCCAGGAATTTGCAGTCTGCATCAATCCAGCTGCCCATATAAAGCAGAACTAAATATACCCCAGTGCTTTCTCTCCTTTCTCCTAGCAAGCTCTGTTGGCTGACAACAATTTGCACTAATTGGTGTAAAACAGTGATGGTTAATTCCTGAGCACTAGTAATCCTAAGTCACAGAAGGCTCACAGCCACTTGTGAGTTACATGAAAGCGATAAATTCCTGATTTATTCACATTGTTTTCATTTACCTGCACAGGGCTGCCTCCCAGCTCCTCATCCAGCTGTACCGTGAGGAATGCAGAGGTTGTAATTTCATCTTGGGTGGAATCAGCACCCTGCCTGAAAGACAAGGCAAAATTTTAGGATCTTATCTTCAATACTTGTTTCCTTACACCTTACAGGGATCCAAGAAACAAAAGTAAGGAAAGCCTTGATGTTCCTAAAACCTTGCAGCATTGTACTGTCTGGAAAGCAACCCTATCTCCTCCTCTAATCACTGTGTTGCTGTTAAAATCCACTATCTACAGCAACACAGTGATTAGAGGAAAAGATGGAGTTGTCTTCCAGATAACGAGCAGAGATTTCTCGGTATCATCATGCCCATCTCATATTAGTACTGTTAGCAGGAACTACACAGGCAGCTCCTACACAAGCTGCACTCTACTTTTGTTTCAGTTATGCAGCTTGCCTGGGCCCTCTCTCCTCGCTAAGGAGCATGGCTGGAGGGTGACCACCGCAAGACTACCTGCTAGAAGGCCCTAGTAAAGAGTATGGGCTGCAAACTAGCAGTCGGAAGCCAGCAGCTGAGGGCACAGTACCATAAGTTAGTAACACCACTCTTTAAACAAAACAAACAAAAAACCCATAGAATTTTGTCCAAAGAAGAAAGTAACCAGTATTTTAAAGCAGTAATAATGCTAGCATAGTAACTCCCCACATTGTGCTACTTGAAATAAAATATCCCAGACCTTCAGCGGGGTTTTGTTTGTGAGAGAAATTTTTGAGGGTGAAATCTTGTTCCCTGAGGATCTCTCATAAGTGAGTATCATCAGTGATCCATATTCAAAGGACTGGACTCTAAGTCCAGTGGGTGGTAGCCTTGCACCAGGAAAATTTCCTTACCAAGTGTAGATAATCTGTCCCTGTTTTCCCGCATGCTGGTAGTTGTACAGGATAATATAGCTATCCCCGCCGTAGAACTGCCCATACTTGGACGGATCCACCGGCACTTTCTCTGAGCCTTCTATTCTCCAGATCTAGACAAGGAGCAGCCAAGGAGAGAAGCAGAAACACTGAGTGAAACGTGACAGGAGCAGGAGCCCGTGTTCCCCTGCCCGCTTCTGCCCCCAAGACCCGCGGCCGCGCGGCACCACCTGCCGGCAGAACCGGTCCTTCCCACTCGCCGACTGCCACGAACCTGCTCCCAGCCTGGAAGCCAGGTGAACCCAGCCACCCTGCTCCCAGCTCCCCAACCCGGCCCACATGCACAATGGCAAACACTGGGATAAAGAGGGAGAGGAAGACTCAGAAAAACAAGTCTGCATCCACTCCGTCTGGTGAAGCATAATCCCAGGGTGATTTGGGGATTATAATATCAGTTCATCTATATCACCTGGCTGTAGGGCTCAAGAACCTGTTGGTGTTTCTGCTGTCAAAAATTATCCCATAGTATCTGAAACTGCAGCATTCAATTTGCTAACAAGGGATAATATATAAGCAGTGTGACTTGTCTCGAGAGTACTGTTAAATTCAGAGCACTTCCGGATCTGTTCTAACAGCTACAATGTGGGTAAACCCAAGTGGTTCCCCAAGACATGATTGCTTCTGTGCTTTCTCCCTGACACTCCTTTACCTGTTTCTTGCCAGAGCCGTCATCCTCCATCCCGTGCTGGGCAGCCATGGCTTTGGAGGTGTGCAGAGTGGCGGCATCGAAAGGAACCTTCTCAATCTTGGCAACGTGACCAGAAATGTAAGCGTGCCCCAGGCCTTCTGTCTGGTCCCTATCCCGCCAGTTCTTGAAGAATTGCTTAAACAAAGGTGTCTCACCAGTCTCAGGAAGGACTTGGACCTGAAACAAATGAGACAACCTCTCAGGAACAGCCTTACCCCACAATCATACACAGCTCCAGCTCTGGCTGAGCATTGCTGTAGCATAAACTCTGATTTCAGGTTGACAGAGAATTGCCTGGAACACTTTCAGAAGCTACAGCACAAGTGTTTGGTACCAAAAAGCTGAATTAACAGCAGTGTCAAAGTGACAGGTAGTAAACACACCAGATGGGGCATGCAGGTCTACTGGTACCATGACTGGAGACACTGCAACCCACAGTTCTTCCAGCAGATCTTACCTTACCTAGTAGATCTTTACAGACAGAAAAGATATACGTCAAACCAAATGTCTTCTGCTGCTTGCGATGCCTGTTTAGAAGGGGCCTTTTGCTCCAAGCCAACGTTATTCAATCTTTCTTAAGCCTTTCAGTAACTACACCTGAAATGTCTACACCATTACAATCAGAAATATGGATCTCAGAATATGTTATGGGATACAGACTCTGTCTAAGGTGAATTTTGGACAAGAGGAGTTAGCTCCTAGAATCACTGTCCGAAGAACAGATGTTCTCTTCCAGCCTCAACCTTTCTGCTAAATGCTGTTCTAAAGTCAGTGTTAGTCCAGGAGCTCCCCTGTTTAAAATGACTCTGGAGGGGAGCAGATCTTCCAAAACAAGAGCTGCTTGAAAGGCTGCTAGAGACACATTGCAGTATCTGTGCTCTTCACTAAGTGGCCTATATGGCAGAAAACTATCTTTAGTGGCATTTGGGGGTTGGTCTGCACTTTCTTACCTGGGTATGTTTGGGATAGCCCATCTTTTCAATGAACTCTGCAGCAGTTCTCAGGGCAGCCTTTTTCTCTTCAGAGTTGGCATTCTTTCCTTGAATGAAAAGAGAGAGAAAAGAGGTCTACTTTTTAAAAGTTCTGTATATCCAAGCAGAAAGCGTCCCAGGCACTTCTACCTGCTAGAGTCATAGGGTCGAGCTTTTCAGCTAGAAGATGATTCCAAGTAACAAATGACAACTTATTATTTGGATGCCCCTCTGTGATGGTCATGAGGGCACAACTGCCTTTCTGCTCATGATTCAAATTTACTTTCTTCACCCCAGGGAAGCAGTGGGAGAAAGGATTTTGGAGATTGTTAATGCTGTCTTTGCCTATGTAGAAAAGCAGCAGCAACACCATGATCATGAAACACACCCTCCCCTACCCTGCTTGTGGGAAATAGGAATCAGTGACTGCATTTTAGTCCTGCATACACAGAACCACCTTCCCCTCCATCTCCATGCTACCTTTCCAAACAAAGATCTTTCCATCTGTGCCATGGTCCAGAATGAAGCAGTCATCTGTGTGCAGGGCTGCCTGGGAAAAGGGGTTCTCATCTGCCACCAGAGAGACTATCATGTTCCCTGCCCCATTGGAGACCTGCAATAACACAGTACAGGGATTAGATGAGGCATCTCCTGTCATCCTTCCTCCACACCAACAGCCCCAAACTCAGAGAGAAGGAAAATCAGCTTGAATGGCTGCTCTAAGCACTATTGTTTTCCAAACAGGATGTCTTTCCCACAGCAACATTATGACAAAAACAGATCATCTACCACTGAGATTTTAAGAACTTCTAGCAAAGTAGATACTGCTGGGACCCAAGAAATGTTGACTCAAAATAGTAAGGGCCTTGCTGCAAAAGTGGCCAAGAAATATCTTTTAAAGCAGAACAACTGCACTCAAAACTGAAAAAGATTGCCTTGGTAATCATGAATAGGTTTCCCTGTATATAGTGGGTTCAATGGTTTGAGTTCTGTTCATACTAACTGACAAAAGTCTACCTCACAACCCACCTCAGTGGATTAAATCATTTGCATCAGCTGTAGGAAATATTGTTCCTGATAACAAAACAAAAAACTCCCTTTCCTCATTTGTTTCACACTACTCTGTTCTCTCAAAAATTCCTGAAGGTCTCAGCTGTCTTGCTGGAGCCAGCAATGCTGCTAAGGACAATAGAAATCATGTGGACATGCAGTATGAGTGACCAAGGGTCATGTATAAACCTTAATGAGAAACTAAGAGTAGAACTAGGCTGAAGCAGCATTCAGACCAGCTCCATTCCTGTTCCATCTTACTGTGCAAGGATCACCACCCTCCACAAGATTTCTTGTCAGGGTCCATCTGTTCCTTGTTACCTTATAGAGCTTGGCCAGTTTTCTGTTGGTTTTATCAGTTTGGGTTTCATCACAGGCTCCCTGTGGCAAACTGGGCTTTGGTCCCAGAACCTGTGAGAGACAGAAACAACACTGCTAGCTGATCCACAAGAATTTCCACTCCCCAGATGCTCCAACCACAATGAACAAGTAGAAGCAGCAAAATATCAACATATCAACAACTGCAAAAATCACATACAGATCTCCTTAACGATTCAGAGGCTGAAGTCTGAGTATGAATTGAGAATGTTTATGCTACTAACACTTGATATGTAAAGATAACCTGTACAGAGACTGTCTATTCCAGTAAGTCTTCCACACACTCCCCTTCTCATGCCAGCATGGGAAATGGATGAAGAGAATAACCTGAAGCATTTCCTCTCGCTCCGATCCATCCTCTACCACATAGACTTTGGCTCGGCCGTTCCGTTCGTTGTCCCGAATTCCCTTGGCCAGAACAGTGGCCTTCAGCCGTTCATGGCGGTTGCTCTTGGTGCCACACCACTGATAGATGTCCTGGGGAGGAGACAGAGATTGTTCAGCTGCAATGTGTCAGAGCCTAACAATCCCGCAACTGGAGTTGCTGGCTGCACAGCCAGGCCTGAAAGATGTTAAAACACTGGCTAAACAATGGTTCAGAATGCTCCACGCTTGACATCGCTTCAGTTTTTCTTTACATTACTGATTTAATCAGATCTTTATCCCAGCCTAGAAAGTTCATTAAACCTTACATGGTACTTACACTACCAAGGTCAAGGATGAAACAGTCCCCAGTGTTGAAGCTCTCCCAGGTCACAGGGACCTCAGTTGCTCGGACTATTCGCTTGCCTTTGACTTGAAGAAGCCTCTGGACAGTTACTTCATTGGGAACCACATGCCTGAAGCCAGAAGCCACACCACCAGCCTAAGAAAAGAAGAAGAAAATAGATTCACATTCATCTGGCCTTTCACACATAAACACATCAATCAGTTTGCAAATTCCTGTGACATTTATTAAAGAGATACTTGCAAACTCTTTGTCAACTTAGGCAACAGGACTAATTGCACTTATTCCCCTCAAATCACTATATGCAATTATTTCTCAAGAATCTGACTTGATATCACATTCCTTGTGCCACTGCATTTCTAATAAACAAAACCACTCTTGACCAAAATTCTCTCCCATTTCACTATGGTGGATTGAAAGAATAACTCCCATAGGTATTCTTTTTTACAAAAATGCTATGAATGCTAAGGAGGTGGGCCGAACAATGACAAAGAAACTGGAAAGGTCAGACTCTGCTAGGTAAGTGGGGAGAAATTATTAAATTACCAGGTAGCCATTTCCCATTAACTCAGACTGCTGTTTCTTAAATTATTTCCAGATATCTTGAGACAAGATTGTTCTTTCTTCTGCTTCTCAAAGGAAAACAAAACCCTGATCTCCAAAATTTACTGGGGCTTTATTAGTGTATTATTAACTCAGCCAAAGTTTTCCCCTGGGATCTACTGTTCTCCACCCAGTCAGTTCTAACTCATTGGAAACATCTGGTAAAGGGTGCGTGGTTTTTTGTTTGTTTGTTTGTTTTGGCAACTATCAAAACAGCAGCTCTTCTTCTCCTGAGAAGAGGACTGAAAGTCATTTCTTGCAGACTTGATTCAGTCTGGCAGTCTAAAGACACAGGGATTGCCTACCTTGTACTTGATGCCGGATTTGAAGTATCCCAGGAAAGTTGAGGACTCGTGTCCTTGCACTTCGCGATGCTGGACTGCCTTCCCTTGTAGGTAGTCATCCATCTGGACAGTGAATATGGCAGCTGCCCCACGCTCATCTTGAGAGCTTTCATCTCCTGAGTAATGAAATGGCAACAGCTTGCAGACAATGTGAGGTTTCAGCCTCAATGCTCAATCATGCAAAAGTGTTAGGGAGAAAGGAGACTTCTGGAAAGCTTAGTTTCCAGAAGGGTCTGCAGAACAGCCATTCCAGAGGGCCAGTTAGCAGGTTTAAACTTCAAATAAAAAGTCCACTCTGGGCCAGGAGGATAATTCCTGACTACTGATCTATCAATAGAAAGATATCAGTAGCCTCCTTCATGTTCTCTGTGGACCTGACAGTCTCTGTAGAACAGGAGCTTCTGTCACCTTGACCAGGAGAGCACTTCTTTCAGCGACACAATGTAACTCTAGGTACAGAGCTGGCTGCACTTAGCATTGCAGAAACCAAATATTTAGGTTTCTGCAAGGAGAGTAGCACCATATTGACATAAAATTACATTATCTCTGTAGTCTCTTATTTCTTTTGGCAGCCCTTACAGGACAACGTTAGACTACTGAGAGGAGCAGAGCTCACTTTGGGCTCTGGGTTTCCCAAGGGAACTCCCGTCGAACGTCACACCTTACCTAACCAGAAATGCAAGTCGTACTGGAGGTTCCCACTCCGCTGTTTGATGGTGTTCAGCACAAGATAGGAATCTCCTGTGAAGAAGTCTCCATACAGATTTTTCGGCACTGGTACCAAATCAAATTTCTCAATCCTCCAGATTTGAAGGCCAGGCTCCTTCCCAGCCTTCAAAAACTCAGCGTGCTCCACCATGCTGACAGGCTAGAGGTAAGACAGAGAATGGTGTTGAGCATGCACAGCATGTGGGAGGCCCTTCTTTACATTACACTGCCTCTGATCTCTTAACTGCTGCTTCAGACAACAAGTGGAAAGTTTCCTATTTTCCTTGCACAGAAATTTGTAAAATCTCTCAGTTCAACTTTGCTCCCTGACTTCTTCCTTCCTAGATTTTCTTTTCTACATTCTTTGTCAGTCCTCTATTGATTTTACTCTGTATAATACATTTTCTTTTTTAATAATCTATAGCTTTTTAATATGGCATATAAAGGATAGTTTTCCTTACTGACTCTTCTCTAAACATTGCATGATTTCCAAGAATCTGAGAAATAAACACTTAAACTTATATGCTATCTACCCAGCACTATTGTTAAGGAATGTTTCCTAAAACCCAGATGATCTTTTCCATCTCTCTCTGGAAAATGCTGTGAATATCAGCACAGGGTTAGATAAACATATTTCTCATACCTCTTCTGTTTCTAATCCTTGGAGATGTTCTACATAACTGCTCTCTTCTAAGAATTACACAAATACAGATAATATCCTGTCTTAAAGAACATTGTAATATTGGTTTAAAATACACATTTTCATACTAATATGACATACTAACAATACGCTATCTATTATTTTAACAAATGTCATGCACAGTTTTATATAAGAATACTTAAAAAACCCATCTGGTAACACCGAAAAGAAATAAAACATTTCTGTAGTACTGGCAAAGGGATTTTGTCCACTTATTATAGCATGCCGATGAGTCATATCAGATAATAGGAAGAAAACAATTAAAATGTTATAGCAGAAGCATCCAATATTTTGAAAAGAAGACAGTTCATATTAGCCAACGGACAGAAGTACACTACGCTCAGCTTTCAAGGCAGAAATAAAGAATGTTATGAACTAGAAAGCAAAATAGCAAGTTAGCTACCAAACTGGTCTCCAAATTGAAATCAGATATCAAATAGATAAAGATGGAAAACAACGAACTTACTGTTGTGATTTCTGACAGCCCGACTTAATTTCTCCCAAATTCCCACCACAAATTTGGACAAACTCCTTACAAAGAGCTAGAAAAGAGTGTGATTCTTACAAGTAATTGAAAAACAGAAGTTTTTCAACGTTTAGTTGTGATGTTATTCACTTACCACAGCTGACAGTACAACAGCTGCTGTAACAATATATCCCAGCCCTGCAACAGACGTGGAGCTAACGCAGTTGAGCTTCAGAGCCATCGTGCAAAAAATGGTGACAAATATATAATTGAAGTCTTGTTTGCACTTCAATTTAAATAGCATTTCTAACTGCAAATGGGCTTCTCCCCTCGGTGGGAGCTGCAGGGAGCCCTTCCTGCCCTCCCTAGCTGTTGGAGAAGATGCACTGCAGGAACAGCCTTTTATCACTGCACACAGAGCCACCCCCGCGGCTGCGCGGGGCGTAACATGTTTGTGCACATGGTGCTCTTGGAAGCCTCGGATACCAACTCTGCCATTTACAGAGCCTTAATCCCGCCAGGCAATAATTCCGGACAATATGTTATCCATTACAGACAACAGTGCAATTGCGTTCGAACAAGCCAAATGGCTAGTCACAAGGCAAATAACAGAGGGACAACTTACAAGACATTTGCAAGAGAGGCCACATTTTATCAGCTGAAAACTGCGGATAAGTGGAAAATTGATGAGATGCAGAGGAACAGAAAGGCTGTTCCAGATGGCAAGGAATGCAGAGAGTTTGGTGATGAGAAAAAGAACAGAGAAGAATGAAAAGGATACAATAGTACAATATAAGCTATACAATATAATCTGAGGATGGAAGGAATATGCCCTCATCTCTCTGCGCTCATCAAGAGCAGCAAGAAGCAAACTAGGTGTGTTCTCTGCATGTCTTGCACCTGGATACACCGTCTCCACCCAAAATTGTGTCAGAGTAGAGGGGTTTGGGACAGAGCAATGTGTTTTAGCTCATGGGTTACCAAGAGAGCATTAGTAAGATACTAGGGAGGTGAGAGCACAAGAGCTCATTTGGTAATTTCACAGCACAGTGCTGCCAAGGCTGCAGAAGACCTTGTGACATAACTCCAGCAGCCATCGAATCTGCTCAGTTCAAAGGAATTGTGGCTGATTGTAGTGTGTTGATGATCCTCCAACACCACCAGAGCCAGAGAGGAGCTTGCTCTGCCCGATCTCCAAGGGCTCCAGCAGGTGAACCTATCACATTTCCCAAGGGTTTGAAGTAAGCTGTGTAGAATAAGTTCTACACCACATCTCTGTGGCACCCGATGACCAGGTTGCCTATACTTCTAACATGCAATGCAATTGCTCCAAGCCTCAGGTCACTCTTGCTCTATGGCACAGCTCTCCACGTATCCTAGAAGATCAGATGGCAGTACCAGGAGGAATGTGACTAACACCTGCATGTCTCTGCACTAGTGGTTACACTTCTGCTCTTAACACACCCAGGAAAGGGCTATGGACAGGCTGAGCTCCCTGCTTTCAGAATCTCCCAAAAGATGCTTAAATAAGGAGCCAAAACCTTCACCTGCTTAAGACCATAGCAAAGCTTCCATGACGGAAAGATCAGACTTTTTTCCTCTGTGCTTTCTTCTCTCTCTCTCTCTCTCTAATTTTTCTTTCTTTCTCTCTCTCTCTCTCACCAGAACATACTGTTTCTTTCTCTGTTGTCCCAGCTCATGTACTTTGAAATTTCACCTTGGCAAACTCTGTTCTCATTAATGTACCTCTGAAAAATTTCACTGCAAGTTCTCAGATTGCAAATTAATAATAAAAAAAAACAATGTCTCTGTCTTACTGGTATTTCTGATCTCTGTGAAGGAAGTTCAGAGTCTCAGAGGTCTGGAAAGTGGTAAAAAAAGATTTGGAAGCCTAACTGCACATTGCATCAATTCTAGCAGTCTTTGGAAATCAGCTGTGAATGACTTCTGCAGCTGCAGTATTCCCAAACCAAGATCCCTGGATTGCACAACATTGTAAAGAGATAGGTCCCTTCTAAATGGAAAAATACTTTGGACTTTTTATTAATAAATATCTGCATAGTGTCAAATTTTGCAAAAATCACAGAGAAGAGGTGAAGAATAGCCCTCCCTTTCAGTATTAGGGCAGCTTCAAGTCACAGACACATGCCTATAAGCATGTATGATATTTTGGGAAAAAAGAAAGATTTGTCCTTCTAATTAGCTTGGTATTTTTTAAGTTTTGCCTTCAATTCAAGCTTACAACATCCATTAGTTGCAGACAGTAAATAAAGGCAAAAGAAAGAAAGAGGCCTATAATGAACACATGCATATGACATTCCTTGGCAAAGATCGAGCTAAAGCATGTCAGCAGGGAGGAAGTGGAACATACTCCCACAGCTGGTATGGTCCATTACTGCTGTCAGCAAAAGTATTGTTAAATCAAGGCACAGAAACCTGGGCTCTGGATGTTTTATTAATGGCATCTGCTAGATGTGATTGCAAGGACCATAATGAAGAGGTTGTCCTGTTGGAGATCATGGGGGAAAAAAGGCAAACTTCAGGCTGATATTAATAGAACTGTTGAGATTAGTCATAGAAACAGTGCTTGGTAGAGCCAACATCTTATGCAAAGGAAAGTTACTTAAGGGAAAAAAAAAGAAAAGAAAAAGCCCTGGAAAACAGGATTTCAGCACAGATGGATCCTCTGAAAGAAACTTGGCTGCACAGCAGAAAACCCAAGAATTTAAGAAGAAAAGTCAATGTTTTGAGTAAACAATGGAAAGCAACAACTTACTATGGTGTCCAGATGTGTGGTTAACGCAGTCATGACAAGCTGATCTGAAAACACCTTATAATGGCCATCAGACTGTAGGAATAATTACAGGGACACATTCCCTACACAATACACCAGACACGATATGCGAGAGAAGCTTGTGATGCACAATGGACTCAGGTTGTCTCATAGCCCAACAGCAGAATTTAAATGTTGTGTTTTCAGGAACTGATAATGATTCTGCAGAGGCTGGGAAGCTGCTTGCTTCAGAGAAAAGGCCAAAAGGTTCAGAGAGTCTTTCTGCTCTCTGGCCTCCCTCCCCAGTCGACGCGCTACTGCTGCCTCGCTGCTGATCTTCTGTCACTCTTTTTAATGCCCTGTCAGGACCCGCAGCAGACGCTTCAACTGTCTCCTGGCTGAGACTTAGCAGTTTTGTCTCACGGTATCCAATCTAAAATATGTTTCTTGCTATCTGCCTGCCAACTGTAATTGACACTTTTCTTTCCCTTCCTCCTTAGGTATTTCCGTTTAGGTGTTTTACATTTACCTATCTGGCTCTGCCTCTTGCTCTCCTGTGACAAAGCCCTCTACACAGGACTTGTACGTCCACTCATTAACTGCTATCAGGATGTCCATCATTTGCTCTTTTCTCTCAAGTTGTTTCTGATAAGAAGGTGCCCAGTTCTGTATCTGATCAGATGTGGCCCCACCTGATCTGTGAAGCAAGAACCTGTCCTGCACCTTTCCACAAATACCTAGGCACACAGAGCCCAGAGTCACCTGCTCTTTCTGCTCCACCACACTGAAAAGTCATCTAGTAGGACAAACTAATGTCTAGTTCTCAGCTCTACGCTCTACCTTTGCACCCATCACCATCTCATGCTCCTAATAATGCCACCTAAAGTTCCTTTTTAGGGGCAATATCATCCAAGGCCAATAGAAGAGAAAAATGTGCCTTCTGTCAGGAGCTTTCCTACTCAGCCTCAAGCATCCAGAGCAGCTTAGCAAAGCTGAAGGAATGCAACGTCCTACCAAAACATCCTCAGATTTATGACACCACTAGAGCTTTTCAGACCACAAAACATACTAAACAGTAATGATATGTTAACATTTTTTTTTATTTAGAATTATACTAAAGCAAGATTAAGCACACTGTAATGGATATAAATATTTATTGGTCAGTTTGTCTGGGTGACATAGCAAATATGAGCATAGGGGGCTTTCCTCACAGCACTTTGGACTCTGATATCTCCAAGGTATGAAGAGAATATATGTATTTTAACCCATCCTATGAAATTTCTGCATGCTTTTTCTGGATGCTTACTGAAGATGGGCAATCGTAGAAGAAGAGTTTATCAGGAAAGCTTTGAAGCTTTGATGAATAAAACAAGACCATGAAATAAATGCTTGCAGGACAAATCACCATATGGTTGTTCTCATTTACGACTCGAGTGTCTTTACTTCAGGATAGGTTCAGTTAATTTGTCTTAACTTGCTACATAAACGAAGTCCACACAGGAAGGTCTGCAGTCAACCTAATATCACACCACAGGGTCCCTAGAACACCTGCCACTGCTGATTACTCCTGGAACCACTTCTGGACCACCAAGTCCAGAGTAGTTATTATTTTAATAGATTATAGTCATGGAGTATCAAAAAACTTTTTCAAATAAAGACTGAATTTCTAGAATACAGGCTTTTCTGCCTCCTTGTCCCCTCATCCACAGCACCGGGAGTGCTTGGGCGCCAATTCCAGGGCCCAGAAGAAGCTTTCCCCCTCGCTCTACCACTGATAATGTGTAGGACCTGTTTGCCAAAAATTGGAGCAATCTGTATTTTGCAGACAAAGGAATAATGTAATAATGTATTTCCTCAGAAAAAAAAAAAAAAAAAAAAAAGACTCCACTGTCTGGTAGTATTCAAGACCTCCTCTATCAAGATCAAGGAAGACCAGTAAATTGCCAGTACACTGCTGCTGCAACAACAGGAAAGCTGTATGTCACTGTGGTTTGCAAAAGCAAAGTTGAACCATCCTGTTGACACAGTCAGCCCCAAGGAAATGAGCATGTCGTACTGGGGTAGCGAGTGTGAGAGCAGGAACACACCCTGTGTAAGTTGCACACTGCAGACCACTGCCCTAAATAATGCCAAAGAACAGGTCAAACATACCACAAACCAAAGAATTTCCTTGCATCAGGATTAGCTATTTTACACTTTAAGGAGGAGCTACTTTTTTTTGACCCTAAGTTTTACATTATAGAAACCTTATTTGAGCTTTAACTTGTAAATCTGTGGCACATAGAAACTATGTCACCTAAATAGGTATTTCTTTTTTCCCCTATCTTATCTCTTGTCTTTTTGCCAATAAAAACTCTGATGAATGTAGATATTGTAAAAACGAACATTATAGAATCATTCAAGTTCTGATACTAAAGAAATCATGACTGTAACATTGCATAAAATAGAGATGGAAAGAATTCAGCACAGTGTTAACAGCTGATGACAGTGCCTACTGTAAAAGGAAATATTCTATTCCTTACAACCTTCTTGCCAAAGCAGTATATATAATATGACTAACTCTTCAGTAAGCCACTGAAAAGAAATGCAGCTTTGTTGCCAAGGTGACAGGCATTGAGAAATCCCTATCGTGACAGACAAGATCAGCCTTCAGTCTTCAGGCAGGCCTGAATTCATAGACACATGAAGAAGAGCCCCTTTCCTTGTACCCCCTGAAGAAGCTAGTAAACAAAGTGTCCGTGGGATGAGAAAAATTGGCATGGAAAACCCTCCTCCTACACCAAACTCGGTGACTACCATATAAGCTATTTCAGTTTTCTCTGCATATGAGGAGCAACACAGTCAATGTATTCCTAGCAATCACATCACAACAGATCAACCACTTGCAAATCCCAAAAATTCAAACTGTCATTCACCCTTTAGCACCTACCTCCTCTATTTAAAATAGGTATCCGATTCCAAAAATAACTCAGATCAACAGTCCTGGACACACAATATTCATAAATTCAAATTCATTAATAAAGTATTCAGAAATTAAAATCACTTTAGTAAATTAGAACCCTCAAATGAGCAATTACTGTTCCCCAGCTGTTTGTTTGCACTGTGACTCAGGGCAGCTCTATGATTCACTTAGTAAAAAAAAAAAGTGAGGATTCATTCCAAAGCACCAAGGTGGAAAACTTCACCACAAAGCCTGATTTTCCCCTCAGTTCTAGTGATGTAAACCAGGAAGGTTACTTCCTGCACGGATGAAACTCTTTGATAACAGACAGGTTTCCCACCTGATCAAAACCTACCCAGCCAAGAATCTGCTGATACAATCGACTGTTTAAGCCCTACCTTAACAGCATATGCAAGAAATGAATCATGCACTTAAATACACACAGCATACGATAAGTAGGGATCAGTAGAAACCCCTGACTTCTTTCCCTCGATTGTGAGCAAAAACAAATGCTGAATTATAGTCAAACGCAAATCATTGCTCAGCGCTGAAAACATGTCTTAAAGGAGCATCTGTGCAACCCACGAGACATAATCCATTAAAACCTGACGACCACGACATAGGATATTCCACAGAGGCATCTGTCCGTGACAGCCAAAACACATTAACGGCAGACACTGAAAACATGTCTGTGGTCAGCGTGGGGAAAGGACTCAGATGTTCTACAGCAACCAGCTCCTGCGTGTGCACACCAAAAATGAGCTGCAGCTTCATGCAAACTATTTTCCCTTGAGAATCAGTCAATGCATTCCTCAGCAGCATGTAGGTCTGTTCCATACACTATCCTTGACCCAAAGAACAGAATGATACACTACAACTGGAGGAGAAGGGCTGGAAAACAGAAGAAAGTGGCCTAGAACAAGTCCAAAAGGAAGCAGAAAGCAGAGCCTGGCACTGTAACTTTAGCATCAGATGCAACATTTACTATTGCAGGTGTCCAGGCGCAAGCACTTAGTACAAACCATAGCTATGCTTATACCAAAGATAAGAAGTATATGCAAATCCTTATAGAAGGGCTGCATTAAAAAAAAAAAAAAAAAAGAAAAAAAGCTCATAGATTAAATGCTGTCTTATGCTACACTGACGTAGCATAGCGCATCTGAATCCTACAGTAAGACCACAAAGGGGCCTGTGCCTGCTCCAGCAGAAGCCGAAGCGGCCTGGTGCAG
The DNA here is from genome assembly GCA_003342815.1 of Eudromia elegans. NCBI lineage: Eukaryota > Metazoa > Chordata > Aves > Tinamiformes > Tinamidae > Eudromia > Eudromia elegans. The sequence goes on from PTEX01000017.1 coordinate 1,904,104, forward strand.
GGCACAGAAGGTTGCTGTAGCCATGAGCTCTCACTTCCAAATCAACTCCACATTAGCTCAATTTATCTTTCTACCTCTTAACCATCTTCACCCAAAACACGAAGCCACTTGGAACTAATAGAAATTAGTTCACTTAATAGATGCATTCAAAACCAAGATGTTTCTTCAAGCTCAGGAAGAATGATCAGAATGTGAGACACAGCTAAGCATTACAACCATCATAGGCTTCTGGTATCTGTATTTACTGGCTGACAGGGCCTACTGCTATGACCAAAACACTCCTCCAGTGCTGCCCCCTGCATGCACAAGTATCACCTACATTTTCCACCCTCTCTCTTCCCAAAAGCAGCAAAACCAGACAGGACTCTTGCATAGTTTATGTGAAGAAAATTTTCTTCACAAGACTCACAAACATCTGTTTCTGAATAAATCTATGTGGTGACATAGAGAGATCTATAACTCCCTCCTAATTTTGCTCTCAGTTCTCCTAATGCAGATGTGGTTACTGTATTAATACTCAGACTTGAATAAGCATAACTTCCCATAAAGGCTGTTTCTGGCTCAAAACCAGCCTGCTCCAGCCCCTGCCCAAGGCCTACAGCCTCAGCAGCAGAATGCCAAGCTTCCATCTCGACACGTACTGCCATAAGAGGGCAATGCTATAAACAGACATGCCAAATATTCCCTTCTTCCTCATAGCAAAGTGTTTACAGTTCCCTCTCTGACAATTTAAACAGGCAATTTATTTTCTTTTTTTAATAGGATTCAGACTTTTGGTGTTGAGAAACCACAAGTGTTCTCAGAGCAGATAGCCTGAGAGAAGGCAAAGACCTCGTGGTCACAGCTCTCAGCAAGGCAAGCTCCGTCCAACCTGAAATATTCCAGGATGATTCATTTCCTCCGCTGTTCTAAGGATGCTGTTTTGAATTGTAGCTGTATTTTTACTGCATGTGGAAACATTCAGTAAATAACATATGTTTAAACTTTGGTTTTGGATGGTGTCCCACTGCCTGACTGGCTCCTAATACAGACAAACGTTTTTTTCTCCCTCTCACAATTGTGCTGAGACCAGCTGAGCTTGGCTTCAATTCTTCAGGTTCTCAGTGTGAGGTGAATGAGGGGCAAAAGAGGAGAAGAGGAAGATCAACAACCCAACACAGTCTAAAAAGAACATTTTGAAATTGGTAAAAGAAAAAAGACAACTTTCTTTAGAGTCCATTATACCTAATCCTTCCACCCAGTCACCTCATATCCTATATTTTTTATTAAAAACCCAATAACCTTGTTTGAATATCCTGTCTGAGGACGTATTTACTAGCTATGTTCCCGTGCACACTAAGATGAAACAGATTTATTCTCCAGAGAGAAGTGGGAATGGGCAGAACTCAGTAAAATACCCAGCGAACGAACCATTCCAGTACCTGCAGCACCATACACCCTGGTGAACAGCAGTGATCCAACACAGCTCGTCTAGTTCAGCCTTTTCAGCTTCTTTAATGAAGCTCTCCTGGTTTCTAAGCACTACACAGCACTTCAGGAAGGTGTTAGATCTCTATCTGACCTGGCAAACGCACAATCAGTGGATAATCAGGGATATGAACTGTCAGCAAGACTGCCAGGTACAAACAGGTCACTGTTAAAAGCTGCTGCTTCCTCTGATTTTTTCTGACCATATCTTCCTTCCCAGAGCAGGTGTGAAATACTGAATGTTAGCATTTTAAGAATGCTGTCTGATCCAATTTCATCTACAACGGGATTTAACCAGGGCATGTTACTGCAGCAGTTCCCTTCCAGTGGCCTAGATACACATTGGATCAGCAGAGTAAGTATCAAACGGCAGGCAGGGCACGGCAGGCAGCATTCAAATGAATTACAAGTGGATCTGGGCAGTGCTGGATATTACGAGATCTGCACTATCATAAGAGAAAAACTAGCTGCTATGCTCAGTAAAATACCAACAGTGCTGCTGTGTCTGGAGGGTGTGAACCAATATAATAGCATGTGTTAAAAAAAAAAGAAAAAAAAAAAAGAAAAAAGAGACTTCTACTGTGAGAGGGCTGAAGACTATAAGATATAGTGAAAGTATTATAAATTTGCCAGCATCTTCCTGACCTCCTGGGATGCAGAGACAAGGCAGTAACATATTCACTGTAGTGTTTAGACACTTTTACCACCTGTTCACTTACTTTTATTCTTCTTATCAAAAACAAACTAGACACCCTTTCCTTGCCCATCTTTTCTAGCCTTGAGCAGATAAACAAGCAGCAAATAACTAGAGATGTGCAAGCAGATGCTACAAGTTTTGCTTATGCCTCATCCTCCATTTCTACTCTTTTTCTATCCTTTTTCTTTAAAGTGCTTACCTAAGGGTAGTCTCTGCTTGGCACTCTGTCTAGGAAAACCCGAGACCTCTCAAGCGTCTAAGCCCACTTAGCCCCTCAAGTGTCTAAGGCTACATGGAGCCTCTTTGCTCATCAGCAAGCTGGCTACCTCTGTTTGGGATGCAGAAGTGGAGGTAACCAGCTGTGAGCTCTTTCTATTGTGACAATGTTTTCCACGGTAAATCCGCATGGGACGCTCCTATGAGATAAGGTTTGGAAGGATGTGAGACAGAATGGGCTCCAAATAAAACCCATTTCTGGACTTTGGCTTGGGTATAGTTAATGACACAGGCTGCAGTGCAGGTTAGAAGCAGCAAGCATTTATTTTCATATATTTGCATTAAGGCCTTGTTTCTACAGGGACAGGTGCAACCTAATTCTTATGTAGCAATTTCAAAGGAAATTAAAAGCAAGTACTGCTCCTCAGACCCAAAACTAAATTAAATTTCAAATGGTGTTATGGAGAACAAAACTGCAAATAGAGTCAGAAAGATTAGAGAAATTCATGGGGCATGGGTTAATTCATGGCTCAGTCACGACCATCTGAATGCAACCTTCGCTTCAGGAAACCCCTAATCACAACAGTTCCCAACTGCCAAAAGCCGCAAGGACAGACTCAGGGAAAATCGCCATGCAAATGCTGCTCCCTTCCTTTGCTGAGACGTCTGTTAAGAGCTGCTGGCAGAGACAAGCTGCAAATGAAGCGGGTGACAGCTTCTCTGCTGCTCTGCCTGGGCTCTGTATTCACCTGCATTTGCTTTTTGCTTTAGCATTATTCTGCGGAATCTCCTGCAGAAAAACAATTCTAACCAACAGAACATGGTAGGCTCATTAGCTGTGCTCTATCCCCACCTAGGGAGCATCTGCCTGATTCTGACAAAGATGCTAAAGCGTAGCTTGGAGCTGACAGCTCAGGCAATTATATTGCTTTTACAGGAAACCAATTAATCATACAGAGCATTTCTTACCAATTCCCTCAGTCTTAGTGTCTGAAGTGATTAATTAATGATTAAGGGACTGAGAAGACGAGGACTTTAAGTAATGATGTGAGAAGCAGAAAAAAAATGATATAACAGATACATAGAGCAACAAATTGCAGAAAATAAATAAAGATAACTTAGATTTTTAGAAAGGCTATCAAATATCTGCTTTAGACCATCGGTGATCCACTAATCAAATTGTCCACATCAGAATTTTTGGCTTTTTCAGGAAAAGCATTTGCCAGTGATCAGGCAGTGGCATATTCAGAACTAGATTGTTTATTGGCAGTTCCTAGAGTGCAATAAAAATGAAAAAAAAAACAAGAGCAGCCACTTGTTCCCAGACAGTAGCTAGTTATGGTGCCCAAGCTACTGGATACCAGTGCTTAGCAGTGATCAGCTTCACTGCAGTCAATCTCCTACTTGTTCACTTCAGCTCTCCTGAAAAAGAAAATTGTTTCTTTAGGTGTAAGGATTTCAAAGTAAAGCAGGAAGCCTATTGGTTTGTGGAGCTGTGTATTCCTATCCAACATCCTCTTCCACAGAGCCCTGCTTGCCACAGCACTAACTCAAGAGGGGGCTGAAGTACCTGCTCATGGAAGTATCTGTAACAGCAGCTTTGCCTTGGATCACTCCAGGCAGTCGCTCTTTCAGCTGGAGCTGACAGCAATCCTCAGCTTTGTAACATTATCATGAAACCAGTTTGCAGAATGCTATCTCATATGCCACGCTTTAGTGATGAAAGGAGAACATTCAAAAACTGGTTGGATTTGTGCCTGTAAAATCAAAGTTGAAAGTAACAGTAGCCTTTTTGCTTTGTTACCATGTGGAAATGGCAAAGATTACTAGCTCAACTTTCCTGTATTTTCCCCTAAGCACTGGAATTCCAACGGGCAGAAAAAATATCCCTTCTCCGGAGTACAGATGACATTATCTTGGAGACATTGCTGGTACTTAGTGTCCTCTAAAACGATCAGTATCTAAACACTCTAGCACCCATGTCTCCCAGTAATTCACGTTTTTAAGCAGCTCACCATCTACCTGGGTGACTGATGAGATGCAGCTAAAATCCTGCCTCCATGCTGACCCCTCGCAAAGGCCACGGCCACTCGCTCCCATGGCTCCACCAGCCAGCCTGGCAACGGGGCTCTCGATGGCAAAGATAAAGGAATGCTGACACCAGGCACAGGACGTAAGCACAGAGGGCAGCATTCCCATTATGTGCCTGGAGAGGAAAAGCTGAGTGGAGCCAGGGCCGCAGGAGCATTCCTAGCTCCGGCACCGTGGCATGGTCAGGGAGGCAACGGGGACGCCGCAGCAGTCATCCTGTGAGTGCAGGAAAAACTGGGCAACCTTCTGCTTCGTGCCGCCTGCTCTGTGGGCTACAGGGCATCTCTTACACTGCAGCGGCGACTACAGCATTAATCTTGTCCATAAGGAAGTTTAAGGAAGTGGCTACAATGTCCAAGATTGTGCCAGATCCCGGGTAGGTGGTAACCTCTTCATTTATCCAGACAGATGTTTCAGAAAGAACAGATTAACTTAGCGTTTGGTAAAACAGCTTGAAAAGCCTAAAGGATGAAAGATGCTAGAGAAGAACTCCCCCCATTTCTGTTTTAGAGTAGAAGTACCCTAAGCTAAGCCATGCCATACCTCAGCAAAGGAATCTTTTTTTGCTGATAAACTTGCATCATGCAGAAAGTTGGTAATGGAAAATTAAAAGAATTGTAACTATCAGTAAGAAAAATAAGAGACTTAGGGGAAAATGATGCTAGTATCATCCTTGTTAGCAAAGTTGGATTTTTCACATCCAAAAGAAATTAACATTCAAAGTAGTTTTATTCAAAGAGCATCTACTTACTAATGAGGCCTCCTTGAAACAAGTCATCCCCATAATTTTTTTTAAACACTCTTCCTAGGAAACATTTTAAATACGTTTTAAAAATCTACATTTATTGAATTTCTATTCAAATAGATCTTTCAAACATTCTTACTTCAGGCAAAGAGTAAAGCAAACAAACCTCCCGCTGTTCCCATTGCATAAATGACTCATACTGTTTTTAGGAGGATTCGGCACACATCCTAAGTCAGCTGCAAAGCAGAGAAAGGCAAGCCCTTGCCGCCTGCCCTGCTCTGCACCTCCACGTCTGCCTTCCTCGCAGCTTCCTCACAGTTAACTTCCCGGGAGCAGCAGCGGGATGCAGCGGAGCGCAGGCTCATCTGGGTTTTCTGCGCCCAATTATTATGTGGTATTTTTACCCGTTGCAGCAGGACATTCTTCTTCGGGGCGTGCTAACAACACACTCTCCCATTTCATGAGATAATTTAGAAAACACAGTCAAACTCCTTGAAGGACAGTAACTATTATGTAGAGGCATCACAAAATATATGGTATTATGTTACCCAAAGTCACAAAGCCAGATCAAATGGCAGTAATTGCATATGCCACATGAAATACATAGAGCCCCAGTGTGAACATGAAGCCAACTTAGAAGAAAAGCCGCTTTGCTTCTCCTTGCTCGGCTCCAGGCAGATCTGCGAGCAGTCCAAAGCAACGTCCCCCACAGCGCCCGAGGAGCCCCCGAGGAGTCCCCGAGCTCCCCACGGGGAGCCGCCCGGCCCCACAGCCGCCCCCGCGCCCCGGCCCTTCCCCACCCCCAAGCCCCTTCCCGGCGCGAGGAGCGGCGCAAGCCCCGCGCCCCCGGGCGCTGCCCGCGCGGCCCTACCTGGCGCTGGCGCTGGCGGCCGGCAGCTGAGGGCGGCGGGGCC
>PTEX01000017.1:1910385-1920663 GCA_003342815.1 Eudromia elegans
GCGCGCCCGTTAACGGCCCCGCGCGGCATCCCCCGCCCGCCTGGTGCTGCCCGCGGCGCCGGGGCACCCGGGACACCCACCGGGGCCCGGGCCGCCCTCGCCTCCATTTTGTTTGCACTACTCACCTCCATGTCCCGTGGTGCTGCACGGCCCCTCAGCTTGTCACCGGGCGCTTCCCCGGCTCCTCGGGGCCTCCCGGCCTGAGTCACCGCTCTGACTGATCCTTCCCGGTCGGGGTGACTAGCACAAGTGGCTCCTACGTTCGCCTCTTTCGCAGTCGCGGGCAGCCCCAGCACGGGGCCCCGAGGCAAGGGCAGCACAGATCCGGCTGCCGGTCCTGACACGATGCTAATGGGCAAATTGGCAAATCTTCACGGATTTAGCCTGGGTGCAGCCCCGTGCTGCTGTCCTGCTGCTCCCGTCCTCCCTGCGCTGCGCTCCCCGCCGCTGCCACGGGAACAAGGCCGCATTGAGGCAGGCCAACAAAGCCGCCCTTCAGCCCCGCGCGGGCGGCTCGGCCAGGCTGCAGGCTGCCATCGCCGCCCCGCCTGCCCCTGCAAATGGAGAGGCCAGGAGAGAGAACAACACCTAGACACGACCGCGAAGGGCGCCCTGTGAGGCCAGGTCCGCGGCCGTTCGGCCGGGTGCACACGCGGGCTCGGAGCCGCTCTGTCCCCATGGCGGGACTGCTGCAGGATGGTGAAGAGACTCGGCTCTCCGTCCACCTCGCCTCCCCTCAGCCCTCAACTGCCAAAGTTTCTTCCCAATAAATTTTCCCCATGTTTCTTTCATAGTTTTGCTTCAGTGTGTGAAGATACTAATTTTTTATTTCCTGGCTCTATCCACCATAAAATAGATGGCTACCACTTCCTTCCTGCAGCCTATTCACAGAAACCCACTTCCTCCCTCCAGTTCTCTAAGATACGGTACATACGTATGTATGTATGTATATGTATCTGTCTATACATAGATGTCTTTGGCTCTGGGCCATGTGAAGATAATTTTTTAGGGTTACTTGCTCCAATGTACCCCAGAATAGCATCTCCATAGGGCCGAGGGCCCCTGGGCATAGTGTGTGTATAGCATGCAAATTGTGATCGTTACAGGGAAAAGCTGGGTAGCAAAAGTTATAATTATTGATTAGACAACTCAGTTAATCCCCTAAGACATTTAACATAGGGTTTACCTTCTGAAGAAGTTTACCTTCTTTCTCTCTCTAAATCTTGTCATCACAGATCTGTGTCTTGTATTCCTTACAGAAATATTATACTGAGACAGGGCCACCCTGGTATTGGTATTTACAAAAACAGTTTCTATTCTGTCAATGATGCAAAGAAATTTAACAATGACATGTTACTCATGAAAGCCAATAGTCAATGTGTTTTCTCAGTCATCATAGCACTTAAAGATTGCTTTATAAGAACAGCATTATCTGGAACATTTTCACAAGCTAAAAACTACCTATCTTTTTTATTCTATGATCAAGAAAAAATGTGCGTTATCAGAGCAGTAGAAAACACTTTGTTAAATGAGGAACGTAAGTTACAAACAGATAATAACAGTTACACGGTCATGTGTTATCCTAAGATAGGTAAAGGTATCTAAAGATTCATACTCAACTTGCAGTTCATAGTAAACTCTACACGGATCCTATCTTGATTTGTGCAAGACAAATGGCTTGTATGTTCTTGCGCCACCATTTGAGAGGTCTGCTCTCACACTGACCAGAAAAACCACACAACTCGCCTGTCTTTGGACGAGGATGCTAGAATTTTGCAGACAGTCACATGGTGAAAGGATGTTTTCAGTGGCAAGATACAAGCTACTTGCTAAAAGACACATAGAAGCTTGAATGCAGTGTTGAGGATTAAGCAAGAGGGGTGAACCAGAAACCAGAGTTTAAAATGTGATCTCCAATATAAGTTGAATAAAGCCAGCACAGCTCAATTTTTCTTTAGTCGGGATAAAGGGAGTCATGCTGAACACCAGTGTTCCCAACTGAAGTCATTGCTGAAAGACAGGCTTAAATGTTAGTATTAAAAGAAAGAGTGCAGGGCAAAGGTGTATATTTCTATTTTGCACTTCCATTGATTGTCTTCAGTGGAAGTACATTATCATAGAGAAATTATCTTACTTTAGTTGGCCGAAATATTCTTAAATTATTATGAACTTCAATTTGAAGCTTTGAGATTGTATAATTGCACATAAATACATGATTTTTAGGCTACCTATTTTCCAAGAGATGAGGGAACTAAAAAAAAAAAAAAATTAAAGAAGGAACTAAAAATATTGGCCACAAAGACATTTCTACAAATACCACAAGTTGAAGTGGTAAGCTATGAAAGAAGAACCTAGCAACTTGAAATCAGAATGCAAGGAAACACCAATTAGTCATTTCAGACCAGTTCAGTGTTAAATGATGAATTCTCACAGAATAACAACTATTTCTAAATAGCTCCCGAAATATCCTGTCCTGCTGCTTCTTCTTTTTGTACTTGCCTATATAAAATGCACAAAACCAGAAAAAAAAAAAAAAAAGAAGAAGAAGTTGAGGCTGAGGCAGAAGGGGAAGAAGAAAGAGGGAGAAACCATGTCTGAACAAACATATGTTATTCAGATGCTTTTTTTCATTGACCGTGCAGGTTAAATGCTAGTTTGAATTCTGACAATCTGGTTGTTTTTGATGCTGTTGGCTGCTGCTTCCCTGCCCTACAAATGCCGTGACTGTTTGTTTTCTGTGATTGTACGATATGGATCATTTCTATTATAACAAAATTTCTAATGGACTGTGCAAAGTAATGCTTCCTGTAGGATAACCAAACTTATGTTAGTCATAACAATATTGAGAACCTGGGTTATAATTTCACAGCAGCTGTTGTGACTGTAAATAAGGAACCAGTGACTAATTGTTTGACATTTCCTTTTATTTTAAGTTGCTGAGCTTTCTGCCATGGCAGTATTCCACTCCCTATTTTTTCTTCATTGCAAAAAGAACGATGGAAGAGCTGCTTCTCCTGTGATTTCAAAATCTGTATATTTTTACACACTGTTGTTTTCTGCCTTTTTTTATGTTGTTGTCATTTCTTAGTTTTCAGTTGCTGATGAGTGTGTGAAGACTTCTAGGTGGCAGTGCAAAGAAAAATGCTCACAGGTTCAGCAGAGCTCTTCTGTTACATTTATGCATATGCAGCCTAAGGAGTCAAGAAATTATAGGTCTGTAGAACCAGGAAATAAGTGAATAAATTCCTTGCCTCATAGGGGCACGATCAGATCTTGTTCATGAAGTTTTTCAAGCTTCTTGTGTGAACTATGTTATAGATTTTGTGGCAGTGTTCTTAATGTTTTTGCTACTTTCTTCAGAAAATTCAGGCTGAATAAGAAAGGCAAAAATTGTCTGCGATGTGATGATTATATGTTTTAAAGCACCAGTATACCACAGTGGCATCGTACTCATATTTTGAGCAGGACTAAGAAGTCAGAAATACTGTCTCTTATTTCCATCTCTTGGTTATAATTCTGTCCTACAACAAGGCCCTACAATCACTCTGTTTTCAGTTTCTCTGTTTTACCATGGTGATTATAATACTTTTATTCTTCAAAAGAATGTTGTGAGGATTATGTTTTGTTTTGAAAGCACTTAGAAAGCCTTGGAATTATGTAACAAAAGACCCTATTATTAGTGGAAATATTAATCATAGCATAGTAGGTAGATCCAATATACTTAATCATAACAAAGGGAACTTAGAAATAAAAGAAGTAATACTACATTTTCAGAGAGTGCACAGAAATACTAGGAAATATTTAACTGATTGCAGGATTGAAATGATACTGCTGACAGTTTGTACTGGTAGGAACAGGACAGTCAGAAAAGTTTTGCAGAAATAAATCAGTTGTTTAGCATATTTTAAAGCAGTTTAAAGCAAAGGGGTCATTAAATGTTACTCTTAGGAACAGCAATAAGCAGATACTGCTGTTCTCTTCTGCTCTGAAAGCTCACACTCTTCAGAAATGCTAAAATGTAATTTTATTATTATTTTAGATTTTATATGAATTCATTTTAGAACAAGGAAGCAGCTATTACAGAACACTGTATATGATTTATTTGAACAGAATCCTGAAATGTTCAACCAACTGTATTAACCATGAGCCTTTAATATTCCTGGGTTTGTGGTTAAAAAAAAAAAATCCAACAGCAATGCTCATGTGACCAGGGAATTTGGATGCAGTTCTTTCTTGTCAGAGACTGCAGAGAGAGACACACAGGAAAGGATTTTCAAGAGCAGGCCATATTGACCTAACAGAAACCCAGAGAAGGGTGGGACAATATGCACTGTTCCATCTCTAGCCATTTGGTATTGTTACCAATTTAGTGGGTAATTTAATTACTGTTGTTAAGTTCTGCCCAGATGTTCAGAATAAACAGGCTGAAGTCAGCCTTTTCTCAATAACTGTTGTTGAAATACTGCTGCAAGCTCTCAGGCACACACAAGAATAAAAGAAGAAATATAGATGCTTGTTTCCCAATCTTCTATGTCTTTTTTGTGCTTTAAACTTCATAAGAATATTTGAGAAAAGCACACAAAGCAACTCAAACCCACAACCTTTAAAGCAAATCTATACTTTGTAATCATACAAATCTATGACTATTTTAGCTCAATTGAAAAATTATGACAGTTTTACAAAAAACTATGTTTGGGAGTAAATTGTAGATGCTTACATTTCAGATAAGAAAAAATGGTCTTGCTCACAGTTAGAGAATAGTTTCTAATTTTCTTGCAGATAAGAAAGAACAATTATTATATTTCAAACTCACTTTTCATTCTGTTCAGGATTAAACCATTTTTCCATAACTCAGTCTTCAGATTTAACTATTTTGGCTAGTTGTTGAATAATCCTGAAAATGTTTTATCTCTGGCTACTACAGACAAAAGCATTTGTCTTGTTATAGTCATAGAAGAGGCACAGTGTCCCATTTTTGAAGTACACAAACAGGTTTGAACTCTGCAATGGTATTTGCAAACCTTGCGGGAAAGCCAGGAACACTCTCTGCGGTAACTTCAAGTTGTTTTACTCGCGGAGAGAGGACGGTTGGGAATTTTCACAGGAAAAGCAGATAAGACTCAAATAGCTACTTACACCATCTCTCCCTTTGTAGGCTTCATAATCTGTCATCCTTACAGGAGTGTCTCTTATGAAGGCAGCCGTCATGAACTCCCTTTTGTAAAAACAAAGAAAAGGTAACATTGTTCAACTAGTTCTACCAAGAAAGAAACATACATGAAAACTAGTGAATAGATTTTATATGATTATTTTAGGAATTTTTTCTATAATTTTAAAAATTGTTAAGGAAATATGCTAGCATCTGTGTTAATATAATATTTTGGGAAAAAATCAAATGGATAAAAGAACTGTAAACCAGAGTGTAACTGGGCCAAAATATTCACATCATTTTCCTTTGAAGACTCCCTCTTGTGGAAATCATTCATATTGACATGACTTGTTTTGACCTGTTTTTTCTGTTGTTTGTAAAAATCACTCTGCATAAGGTATTGCAAAACTTGAAAATGTTCCTGTTGCATAGTGTTATCTATTTCAAAGTTAAAACCCTGACAATAAGAGCTGTGAAGAAGAAAAGAATTGACAGTCATACCACTATAATAGCTCTCCGCTAGGGCAAGGTATTTATTAGGGAACAAATGATTCACTGAAAGCAGTTACCTCAGAAAGCAAAAAATTCCCTATATTTTGCTACACTGAGAAAATGGAATAACGGCACAGTAGTTGGAGATGGAAAATGTCCATCCTGGAAATGTATTTCCATAAGAACATTAATCATAGGCACAGACAGAAACTGCTCCATGATGTTTTAGGTGAAAGTGCAATTTGCATCTTGGACACTGAGACACAGCAGAAGTTGATGCTTTCCATGATCCATGAAATCTCTTAGTAATCTGTCAAGGGAGGAAATTAGATTATGTAAATTCTGTTTCAAATATATATTTGTGCAGGAAGAACTATTAGGTCTTTCAGTTGCACTTAAGCCTTAATCAACTTTCAACTCCAAAATGAGTAAGTAGAATCCATCCGATTGCTTTAATTGAAGCTCTTTGCTTTTGTTGCTGTGAAGCTGATGAAATGTCCCGTTCATTATCAAAACCATACCTCATGCTCTGAAATCACACTGTGTGGCTGCCCTCTAGCAGCTCTTGTAATAATTTCTCTTTAAATAGAGTTGTAAGCGGCATTAACAGGTTTTCTTGGCCCTCGAGCTTTCCAAAAATACAATTTCAAAGGAGTTTCAATTAAACACAATGTAGACTAGAACTGAGAATCTGGAAATTAGTCTGTAATACTGTTAGTCTTGATTTTGAGTGTCTGAAGCTAAGTGTTTCTGTAGTTTCTGTAGTCATACAGAAGGGTTGAGCTGAGAATGAGGGTAAATTTATTGATTTTGAGATGCGCAGAATCCTTCATAATGTTACTTTTACCTGATGTTTATCATCTCAAGAAACATGGACATTTTACTGCTAAGGTTATAAGCCCTGATGTGTTCTTGCAGGTCAGAGAGAAAAGTAAGTCAGTGATTTTGAGGCAGTCCCAGCAGTGATTCTTAAAGTGGGTACACCAGGGACCAAGAGGTGCGTGCTCTCCTGTCTGGAAGGGGCTGACAGGAGCGTCACTTTTCCACAGAGGAAAAAGGGAAAAGCTGGGATGTTCCTCAGCATCAGCACTCGCTCACTCACCTTTTCCACGTACAGCGGCTCTAAGCACCATGCTTCGGTGCTTCTATCCCGGCCCATTTTCACTCAGACCCTGCGCTCCGGCGCGCCCACAGCGCCTTCCTGAGGCGAGCGGCGGGGCGGGGCCGCCGTGAGGCGACCGAGCGCGCGGCGGAGCGCGCGACCAGGCACCGCCTTCCCGCCCCGTGGGCGCGCGGAGGGGCGGGGCGGAAGCGTGGGGTGTGTTGGGTGGGAGGGGGCATCTCGCGCACGCGCGCCGCGCGCCCCGCCCCGCCCCGCAGGGCGGGAGGGGGCGGGCCCTGGCGGGCGCGCGGCCTCCGCCATTGGCTGCGACGCGGGCGCTCGCGCCCACCTTTGTGCGGCCCCGCGGCCCGTCGCGAGTGGGAGGGGAAACCCCGTGCGAGGCGCGCCGCCATCTTGGGTAAGGGGGGTGATGGGGGCGCAGCGGCGCTGAGGCGAAGGGAGCCGCGGAGAGAGGCGGAGACCCGGCCCGGCCGCTGCCCAGCGCGACGCGGAGCGCTCCCGGGGCCCACACGGGGCAGCGCGCTGCCGGCCGCACAGCCGAGCTGCACGGACACGCGCCCCGAGCCCAGGTGAGGGGCTGCGGCCGGGGGGCGCCGTCCCCACCCGGCCGGGCCTAGCGCGCTAGGCCCTGCGGCGGTGCCCGACCTCCCACCGCGGGTTCCGCTCCGGGCCTGCCCGCCGCTCCCCCGCAGTGGCGCCGGGACGGTCACTTCTCGCCCCTTTTCCCTGCCGCCGCCCAGGCCTTGTCAGCGCCGGGCTGCCCCCCCGGGGCCGCGGCTCCGCGTGGGGCCACGCGGGGTGAGGCGGGAGTCGGGCCACTCCGCGACTGCTGCCGCCTCAGCGTTCTCCTTCTCTTCCGTGGCGGAGCCGGGCAGGGTGGTGGGGCCGTGGGTGGGCCCTGCGTTACCTGCGCGCCGGCCTGGGCCTAGAGAGAAAAATAACTGTCATGATTAAAGGAAAAAAAAAAAAAAAGGCGTAACAAATCCTTGCCACTTCCTATTTGAGGAAGTGACAGAAGCATTCAGGGCTGCGTCTCCGTTTTCTTTTGTCAGCGTCAGTTCTGAACAAGCAGAAGAATGAAATTTTTTTTTCCTGTGTTTTTTCTTTCTGCTTGGCTATGTATTGCTTATATGCCATTTTAAGGATTCTGAGACACCCGCGGCCAATTTTATATTGATTTGAAAGCATACTGGCTTCATCCTCGCCGTAAACCTGAGAAGAAGTGTCTGTGTTGGGGTCTTCCTGGCTACAGGTCTGTTGCTTTTATTTTGTGTGAATTGCTCTTTCTAGCCCTCCAAAGGGTGTGGTGAATCTCTGAAGGAGAAAAGTGCTCTACGGAGATATATATGGAGATATATATATATATAATCTCATATATATATATTCCTACAGTTGTATAAAAGTACTTTTTATAAACAAGTGGGGTTTTTTTTGTTTGTTTCCTTTTTTAGGACAAAGGCCCCTTAAATAATTTCAATCCATGGGTCAGAAGTCTAACTGCTCTAGTATCTAAATGTTTTTGTATGGGATACAATTCTTCTAGGGTCTGTTTCTAGCTCAGTTTGGATGGGGCCTTGTTGGGCATTAGTCTGACAAGCAATAAAATCTCCCTTTAGAAGATTTCGTACCTAAAGATCACATACTTGAACATGGCATTAAAATAAGTTACTGTACAATATAATTTGTATCAAGAAGCTCCCCTTTTCTCTTTTCACTTTGAGAGTGACAAGAAGAAAAGATTATTGTGAAGGACAGCAGTCTGAAAACAAACCTGTTATACTGGAAGCACTGGGATGAAAAATGCAAACAGAACTTTAAAATTACCTGCTTATTCCTGTGTGTGTAAAGTAAGCTGAAGCAGTCATAAGTAGATAAGTTTTTTTTTTTCGTTCCTTGCATGGAGCTTAGGAAGCAGACCTTATTTTTTAAGTGTGTTTTTCCAAGCTGTTGAGTCCAGTCCATGTATGTCTGTATTGATTTATTGTCCTTGCAACAGACCCTTTCCATCTGCCATATATACTGTCTCTGAGCCCATCTGATACCTGAAACTTAGTTCCTCTACAACCTCAGACACATGATGCAGGTTGAGCTAGGCTTCCTTTTATAGGAAGAGGAAAGTGGGTAAATGAGGATATGCAAATGGATAAAGAACTCCTATGGCTTGGAGAATGGATACCAGAGAGTGTGCTTGTTGTGCACAGGTATGTCATATTTAATTTAGATGTGGAGCTAGACATGGCTAGTAAGAAGTGGGGTTGCGTGTGTATAAATATACGAAGTTTCTGAAACAAAATGGACCTTGATAGAGGAGCATGCAAAGGCATTGAGAGCATAACAACCACAGTGGGTAACTGCTGAGGAAACAGAAGGTAAAGGTGGTGTGATAGGTAACTTTTTCCTTAAGAAAAAGGAAGAAAAAAAAGTCAGTGTGCTCATACCGGAAACTGTGGAATTTCTAAAAATATTTACTGGACTGCGTTTTGAATTGGGATTTTCTGCAAGATTTAAGAAATATACTAAATGCCCTTCATCCGTGGTAATTTGAAAAAAGGGTATCTACAGGTGTATAGTTGCTAGTCTGTGCCCTGTAGTGTGAAGGCTTTGTGCTTTTCCTGAGAGATTAACTGGACATAGAGATATTGGGGAAAATGCAGTGTGATCTCCAAAACTGCTAACATGCTTCTCATAAGATTCCTTGAGGATCTGTCTTAGAAGAGGACTCTTCAAGACCTGCTCTCCCAGAAAGAAAAGGAGAGATTTGGGGGTATAAAAGACTTAAAAGCTATTGGCATGTGGAAGCAATAGACCCATTATGAAATCTAATAGTATTAGAGTGGTATGGACAGTAGGCTGGTGAGAGTTGTGTATTGTTAGTTGATAATAAAATGGTTATTACCTTTCAGTGTGGTGTGGCTTTACGGAAGGCCTTAGCTCATGGAATTTATAGGCCATGTTTTCAGCAGTCTTAAGTAGTACCTTTAGGATATTGCATTCAGTTTTCTGCACTTGACAGAGGTCCTGCTGCAATCCGTGGTTTTCTGGCTGATGAGTAGGAAGTTCTCCCTTTAAGGGGAGCTCACAATGGTTGGGCTACACTGAGTTTGAAGGAGGTGGCCATTTTTATCATCTCTGATACTTGTATCATCTCTGCGTGGGTTGGCTAGCCAATGGTATGTAGCATAAAATAAAACCTGTGCATACAGGTTCTAGTCTCTTGTAGCAGAGTAACTTTATGTTGAGCAAGAAACAAGTATGAAAATGTGCAGTATGACATCAGTGAAGAATTAAAGCTATGTCCTTCAGCTAGGAGGCACTTCAGAGGTCTTATCAAAGCTAGTATGGAAGTGATGTATGCAATTATGTTGTCTTGATTTACCACCTAGTATGTCCCTCTTTCTGTTGCGTATGAATAAGTGCTGATACTTGAAATAAGTCTTCATTGATAATCAAAATACAGGTGAAGATTAGAGGAGGAAGTAAAGAAGATGTCACTAGTATTTCATTAATTCTAAAA
>PTEX01000017.1:1920723-2016092 GCA_003342815.1 Eudromia elegans
AAAAAAAAACAAAAAAAAAAAAAACCAAAACTCTAAGGGAAAAGTCAGTATGTGAAAAATAGATTGTGGTGGCAGTGTTTGCCATAACATTTCTAGTCATAACTGCAGTACAGAAAATAATTGCATGGGTTTTGAAACTGTCAAAGCCTGTGTATAGTGAAGAACAATTCTCTCTGCCTAGCTACCATCTTGAAATAATACTGTAGCATCCAGGGAAGTGTTTCCTCTGAAAGCTGAACTTGTTCTAAGTTGGCAGAATTTGCCATAAGGAAGATGGCTGTGTACCAAGCTTACCTACCAAACTACTTTTACTTCCTGTTACCAATTCATGGTTGGTTAACTTAGTTGTCACACTGTGTAATGTCAGTACTGGCTGAAGGTGTGTTGTGTGTGTGTGCTTATGTGCAGCCTTCTCAGTCATGCAGCCTTTTCCCAAATTCCAGTGTTGGATTTAAAGCTTCAGTGTGTCTGTAACAGAAGGCTGTGAGCTCATGGTAGAGCTTCATTCTGTCCAGATGGCCGATGCTATCAACATATATTAGCTACATAATAATGCAAGAGGTTAATTAATATTCTATGATTAATGAATGCTGTTCAACAGTATTCTGGTGTAAGCTTCCTGCTTTCATCTGTAGCATCGCATTTATTTTTACTCCTGCATCACAGAGCTGTTCTGACTGACCTGTGTCTGTTCTTAGCAACAGTTGTTGTCATTCATGTCCATTTCCTGGAATACCTATTATTCATCAGGGAATGAGGGTGACTGAAGTTGGGTGGAATGGCTAGCCTTGGTCTTCTCCCTGGTGCCCTAGAGGGTTCCCTCTGAGATCTTCTTGATAAAAGAACTGTTGTTGGTACCAGTGCAACATTTAGTAGTGGAATTCTATTTTACCAACACATACAGGAGTTCTTTGAATTAACCCCTTGCATTATTCAAAGACAAATAATCTTTAGTTTACTAACTTGGTTAAAACTTGGTTTAATAGAGCGTATGTCCATATGAGTTATTGTAGATATTTTTCTTACTGCTAAGGGTAGAAGGATTTGATAGTTACAATATCTTAAAGCATGAAGGAAAACCAAGGTGCAGATCACTGGCTGGCACACAGTAAACCCTCCTTACCTCTTTAGGCTATGCTCTTCTCTTCAAGGTCTAGATAAAGGTGTTTGCTTTAAAACAATTCTGTGAACCAGTGACTGCTGGCAGTGTACTGTGAATGAGCTTTTTGTCATCAGTTGCTTTCTTATATCTAGAGTTGACTGTTATGGATTAATCTGGGTTGAAGAAATGCTGCTTTGCTTTTGAAAAAAATTCAGATTCATAAACTTTCCTCATTTTTTATTTCCTTACAGTGGTAGCTTCATTTGTCATGTGGCTAGCATGTGACTGAAGGAATTTGTATATCTAGGGTGAAGCCATGTCCTTCACAGAAGTACTCTGTTTTCCTAATGGCTGGCTACTTGCTGAGCAGGAAAGGATATGGAGAATTCCTCATGCAAATCCTCCATTTGCTTAACTGATCATGTAGTATGCAGCTAACTTGGAACATACGCAGACACTCAGCATCCTTTTTGTCAAACTGCAGTATTGCTGCAGTGTAGCCTTGTCATCTAGACTGACTTGTGTATCAGTTGGTTTGTCACGTATTACTCCTTACAGGTTTAAACAGCTGAAATCAATTCCACTTCTTGTGTGTAGGAAAGCATATGGAAATTCTGGAAGTATTTATGCCAATATAATTCTGACAATATTGCATGAATCTACTGTAAAGGATAGATTAGTGAATAAAACTTATTGATTCAGTGAGGTGTATTCAGGAGTAAGAAAAAAGAATGGGAGAAATAGCTAAGCTTTGCTATATGCTGCTGTACTAACCAAGCCACCAAAATATTGACTACCTTCTTGAACATTTGCTTTGTGCCTTGTTAGTTTTTTTTTTTAATGTAGGTAAACTTTTTTTTAATGTAGGCAAACAGAATTCTGGACTTCTGCATGTATGGCTAAACTGATGCAAACTGCATCATCTCTTGTTTCTTTTGTAGCTATTATCATGTGCTTCATTTGAAACTTGCAAGTTGCTGGTTTCATTGGTTGTTTTAAAATGTGTCTCCAAAAGGAAGAAAATCTTATTTCCAGTTCACATACCAGCTAAATTACTAGCGTATTTACTGGTGTGCTCTTTGAATGTGTACAAGGCAAGAAGATATTGGAGGGTTTTTAATAGCTTTTGCTGATAAAAGTGAATGAGTATCAGTATGACTTGGAGCCTGTTTCTAGTTACAGAGCTCTTATCAAGAGAGGTTCAGAGTAAATGATATGGGATTTTTCATGAATATTTCTGGCCATGAATTCAGTGATTGAGGGGAAGTACAACTGTGAAGGAAAGGATGACTTGGGGAGGGCAAAGGGGGGAAATGGTTCTCCCTGCCCCACAGTCTTTCATTGTATGAATTAAATCATGTGAATTGGGTGATTGAGTAAGTAGCAGTTCTGATATGTTTTCTTTCTTTCTTTTAGTGCCACAATGGCAACTGCACCTTACAACTACTCCTACATCTTTAAGTACATCATTATTGGTAAGTATGAACTGGAAAATGTTTGCCTCAGCAGCACACATACCTATTTGTGGTAGTGTTTGTATCCGTGACAGCCTGACTGCAGACCTTGCTATTCAGCTCTTGTTGACTTCCTGTTATGTGTTACTTGTTACATAGCATTATTTTCTTCTCAGTACAGTGACTTGCCCAGCTTCAGTTCCTCACAGATCAGCACTTGCTCTAGAAGCTTTAGCAGCTGGCAGTGGTAGATACAATGAGCTCTGTTTGCTACTTCACAATTCTGTAGATTTTTGATGGCCTGTGGATTAGGTGTGGGGCTAATACCAAGATCTGCGCAAGATTCATCTTAATACATAGCTATTACTTTTTTCTCTTTTTTTTTTCCTTAATATACTGTAGTATTCTTGCCTATCTTCACTGTTAGGGCTATAACATATGGTCTTCTGAACAGCACTAGAAAAACCTGCTTGCTAGGAGTTGGTGAATACAGTCTCATTTTCCTAAAAGTGTAGGTTGTGTTTAGGAAAATGGCAGAATCTGTGGGCATTGTGTGTGTATGGGAATTACAAAGATGGCAATTTGGGTGTTTCTACTGTAATTATTCTGATTTGCTGTAATAGTATTACTACCATTGCATCTTTTAACCTCAGAGGTCTTATCCATGTTCATGCAAGTATTAACTGGAATCAGTTGCATTAGATGGCTTTTAAACCTCTGTCAGGCTATAGTTTTGTGTTTAAAAGTTGCTTCATCTGCACTTCCTTTGGCTGGCTAGAGAGTCGAGGCTTTGACTGGGTTTAAATACTATCCCAGAAGAACTAATCTTCTGAATAATTCAGTTCCTAATAATCTTGTGTAGGTGTTGGTGCTCTGCAGCCTTATTCTAAGGATGTGTAAGTTAGGTGGCTATGAGGGCCTCAGCCTGTGCAAAAACTAGTACTTGAAAGATCCTGCTATTTCTCACAGTTAGTACTGTTTAAGTGACTCGATGGAAGTGGAGGAATTTCTTGATCTGTTGTGATTGCTTGTCAGTATCCTGACATCCTCACCTGCAACTGTAAGTATCACAGGAGCAGGGCACTCCCTTAGTAGTGTGTTTAACTTTCATAATTCTTGTGGAAATGACTAGAAAAATGCATTAAGGTTACTGTTCGTGACCTTATGGAAGAACAGTTGTAAAGATCACAGTGTAGATCATCTTTGGTGTGTTTTTTTCCCTTTACCCATTGTTTTCAGCTCTTTACTGGTTGGTGATCAAAGCTATGCTGAAAGAATTGATGGGCACAATACCCTAAGGTGGAGGGCATCCCCTAATAGGCCTGGACTGGGGATGACTGCCTGTTTTTACAGTGTTTGTGTGGGATTGTTAATAAGATGTTGTGCTTGCTAAAACAGTTCTGTTTTGTCATAACGATTCTTTCTATAACAGGGGACATGGGTGTAGGGAAGTCCTGCTTGCTTCATCAATTCACAGAAAAGAAATGTGAGTATTTCACTTCACAAAGTTTATAAGCTGATATGCTTCATCTCTCTTTCTGGCTTCTGTCATGTATGATCTTGAAGTGGTGTCTGTCTTGTATCTCTGTAGGTTTGTGCTGTACTTGCTTAGATTCCTGTTTTGACATCTGCATATAGTCAAACCTAACTACTACTGTAGCAGTGGGGAAGACAGCGGCTTCAGTCAGAGGCCCACCTGTGATAAGTGGGAAGGCTGTCCCCTTGTTACAGCTCCTTTTCTGGAATTGTGATGTGAGACAGTGGAATGTTGTGGTTAAAACTTGCATGACTTTAATGTAGTAGCACAGACACAAGCATTTGAGAAACTTTAATATTCTGAAACACTTTAGAAGCAGCAGCATACCAGGACCAGTTCTCCTTTGACACCCCTTTGCATGTGGACTTAGGTAGCACTCAGATTTGTCATGCTGCGACATATATGTAGTGCTTAGACTATCCCTGTGTGACAGGCTTTAAGGCTTAATTAAATGTTCTACCTTGATTCTAATATTCCTTGCATGTTTGCCATCAGCACTATGTAAGAATTAGCTTCAACTCTCTGTACTAATGCACACCACACTGGAGTGCGCAGTGACTGGTAAGGGCTCCTCTGTCTTTCCATATTGCTCACACTCAGTGCATATGTCAATATTTATTATTAGTATGAAGTTGAAGTCTTTATCCTGTGCTATTCTAGGTGCAGTAGTAAGTGGGTATAAGCTATGGTTCAAGTATTCCTCTTTCCTAATACTTGTATATTCCAGTAAAAAATGGATGTTTAACTGTTGACTTTAATAAAAAGTAAGTATCAAGCAATTGTTTAAATGCTCCTTTGCATTTGGCAAAGCTCTCAAAGAGGCTGTATCTTACACTTAAAATTCATGTGAAATCTATTAGTGTTAAGCAAAAAAGTTAAAACAGAATGAAACTAACATGTTAAACACTTGTACTATGTGACTATTTCTGTTTCTAGGCAACTTGAATAGATAACCCCTTCTTTCTGTATTTTCTTGAGCTCCCCTAAGAGTGAGTTTATGGTGATTAGAAAGGTGTCATTTTGTTGCAATTTTCTGTACTTACAGTTGCTCATGAAACTGTGTCTCTTTCTTTTGGACAGTCAGGATGTTCCAGTTAGGTAATAACATGGATACTTATTTTTTTAAAGGTGTTTTATGATCTTTTTAACTGTCCTAGCAATTGTCTAAAAGTTATCTTTTTCTACTACATGGAAATAGTTAACCGTTTCTGCAAAGACAGACTGAGAATCAGCTGACTTGTTACCTTCTGAGTTAAGGCCAAACAGCATCAGTAGTACATGCATCAGAGAAGGCAAGAAATTTTATAACTGTTCTAAGTTTTGGAAATAATCCATTCTATTCCTGGTTAAGCGATGCAGTTTGGGTACAGTAACTGTAAAGTGCTTTTGTAATGGCTGAAAATACAGTCAAGATCATTGAAAGCTGGTGGGTATTAAGATATGTGCAGAAGGGAGACTTCATACTAGAAAGATCTAAACATACATTTATCTTTTATGACAGTTATGGCGGACTGTCCCCACACAATTGGTGTTGAATTTGGCACAAGAATAATTGAAGTTAGTGGCCAAAAAATTAAGCTACAGATTTGGGATACAGCAGGACAAGAGCGATTCAGGGCTGTCACGCGAAGCTACTACAGAGGAGCAGCAGGGGCTCTCATGGTCTATGACATTACCAGGTAAGGTGCCATTGAGCGTTGCATCTTGTATCTTAGCTGCATGTGTTCTTGATGAGCTGTGTGGATGCTGCAGCCCTATACAGAACTGTGTGAAGTCTCTCCCCCAGACTTTGCTTAACTGGCTTGGTGTCTGGATGGATTTGCATCCTATTTAGCAAAATTGACCATGCTTCATTTGAATAAATTAATTAAAAGCTGAAAATGAAGCGTAAGGAGTTTGAAGTGAGCTGCTCTTCTTGGAAGACTTCTCTGCTGACAGACCTGAGAATCTTGCCATTTCAGGCCTTGACTGCTTGTGCTGAAGCTGTTAAGTGTACCTTCAGTATGTGGGTTTTTCCTCCCTCTCATGATGGAGAGAGGGAATGAATACTGCTGCTTGCTTAGCAGGAATATTTTTAGTAGGCATAAAAGAGAATGTTTTTGTTGTAGTGTAGGCTATATAAACCTTCAATGATCTCTGGAAAACTAGCCAGTGAAGAGGCCTAGAAGTCATATAAAAAGCCAAAGACGACTGCCTAGTAGCTATTCAGTTTTTCTTTTATAAGAGAAAAATGCTTACTCTTCTAATGGCATCTTTAATAAGATGTGCAACACTAAATACTTCAGCTTTCAGATATCCCCAGTCATCTTCTGGGGCTGCTCTTGATGTTCTTTATGCACCTTTTGTTTTCTCTGTATGTGGGTGTATCTCCCATTTGCTTGAATCTTGATTAAAGCAAAAATAATATTATGCACTGCTTGTTACTGAAGTGCCAGTCCACTGTACAGTGTTCCCAGAGTGTTTGGCAGGAGATCCTTCAATGTGTTTTATAGACCACCATGTAAGTGTGTACTTGTGAAGAAAGCAATACTGCCTCATACTGGAAGTGTGAATTGGTCCATCTTTCCAACATGCTTTTGTGCTATACGGTGTATTTTGGGGATTGAAAGCTTGGTCTGAGTCCAAACTAGGCAATATTGCATCATCTTGATTGAGGTTGGGAAGACAAATAGGGGTCATGGATGTTAGTATTTTTAATTGCTACTAACCATACTGTTGGCATGTAAACTCTGCTCATTAATTCTTTGCAGAAGAAGTACGTATAATCACTTAAGCAGCTGGCTGACAGATGCAAGAAATCTCACCAATCCAAATACTGTAAGTTGGACTTTCTTTGACTTGAAAGCAAGTTTTTAATCCCAAAGCAGGAAATAGAAGTTTTAGGACAAAGCATATGCAGTGTGCTGGTGGCAACATCATCTAAAAAGTCTTTTTTTTTTTTTTTCTAAATTTCTTGGCTCTGAAATACCCTTAAGTCCACACCTTTTGGAGTACATCAGTGAGCTCTTTTCATTCTCCTTTACTGCAGCTGAAGCAAGAGTGTAGAATTCTGTGTTGGAGAACAGTGGTTTCTGTCAAAGGGTTTTCTGCCTCTCTTGCCTTCCGAGGCCTATTTTCAGCATCATCCAAATGTCCATAAAATATATTAACTAAGATCATGGGAAGATTTGGCTGTGATGAAAGAGAACTAATGATTCTATCTGGATAAGCAGATGGCTGAACAAACACAGGAAGCACTTTTGAGCACAACTTCCACTAATTTAGAGTGGAACTACTGACTTTCAGAACCTCATCTCATGAGGGTGAAGTCAAAAATCTCTTGCTAGCTGGAGACTTCATTCCTGGCTTTACAGGAAGGACGCCTCTTAAGGATGTAATTGAAACACTAGCAAGCTATTTTCTGGACTAATTTTCTTTCTTCCAAACTAGGTGATAATCCTCATAGGAAATAAAGCAGATCTGGAAGCACAGAGAGATGTTACATATGAAGAAGCCAAACAATTTGCTGAAGAAAATGGTGTGTGGTGTGTTTTTCTCTTTTTTTTTTTTTTTTTTTTTTTTTTTTTGAGCTGCTACGTTTTCTACAAGATAGCGATGTAAAGTGAACTGTCATCACTGATAGCCGCAAGCTTGCACTTCCAAAGTAATGTAATTGTAGGTACAAACTTCTGCTGTGCTGCAGATAGTCTGGCTTAATTCTGACTGCATAGTTCTAGGAATCAGCTTGCACACTGATGCCTTTACTTAGTCATAAAATATTTAGTGTTAAAATAATCTTTTGCATGTAGCCTGAAGACCAAAACGTGAGTCATACCTATTCTAAATAGTTAACTGACTGCTATGCTTCTGTTTCTGAACAGGTTTATTGTTCCTTGAAGCAAGTGCAAAAACGTAAGTGATTTGTTTAGAGGGATGTTCTAGATGGTATCTGAGTGTTTACTGACTGAATACTGCTGTAGAGTTCAGGTACAGTAGAACTTGAAAAGAGAAGGAGAAAGCTTTGAAGGCATCAGAAGATCAGGTGTGCTAAGGGGGTTTCAGTTCCTGTTGACTTTGACTTTAAGGCAGCTCAGAAGAGACATAATGCTGTATTTCAGATAAAGACTTGAAATGTTTCTCCTAGGATGTAGATGTGGGTAGCTGGTTTCCCTACTAGTCTGAGTTTATTATTTTCTTGAGGTGTTGGCTACAGAATGACTTGAAACATCCCATTCCTTAGGTCACTAAGAGGAATCACTGCTCCCTATCTGGAATAGGCCAATAGGACACAAAGGATAGTTCTCCTGTAATGCTAGTAGTTGTGCTTGTGTAGGAGGAGGAAGATGCAGCCTGTTTAATGCTGGTGGTTCTTTACATGCTGCAGAACTTCTACAGAGCTCCTCTGGCTACCAGCCTCTGTAAAATGGCTCTGTGTATGTAGTTCAGTGTCTTAGCTTATTTCTGAGACTGAATGTTTTCATAGGCTGTGATATTAATGGAAAGTGCTAATAAATATAATGTCTAGAGAGTGAATTGCCCTATCAGAAGCTGTTCTGAAGTTATCAGACTCTGGTTAGCTGTAAGCTCTTCATGAGTGTAAGGGAACAGCAATGGCTTAAAACTTGGTGACTTGTCCAGTCTTGGTAAGCATATCTAGCCATCTGCTTCCATAACCTGCATTGCTTGACTGAAAACACAGCCTAAATTAACTCCTGCTGCTCTCTTCATAGTGGAGAGAACGTGGAGGATGCCTTCCTGGAGGCTGCCAAGAAAATATACCAGAATATCCAAGATGGAAGCCTGGATCTGAATGCGGCCGAGTCGGGTGTACAGCACAAACCGTCCGCCCCGCAGGGGGGGCGGCTAACCAGCGAACCCCAGCCCCAGAGAGAAGGCTGTGGCTGCTAGTGACCTCTGTTCCGTGGCTCCATTCCTCACCTTTCCCCTCGCTCTGTTGGAAGTGGTGCTTTTGACTGCTTCCCTGTCTTCTGTACATCTTACTGGGTTTAATTAAAACTCTGAGAAAATTTAACACAGTACTAAACTGCTAAACGACTTTAGATGTAATCAGGTTATCAAAGGCAAGTAGAGTAATAAAATCTCTCCTGCATGGTAAATCTAGAAGTTTTTTTTCCTTGATTGTCCTTGTGATAGTGTCACCAATACATAATTTAAACTGAGCACTGATGCTGGACTCTTGATTTTACACTTTTGCAGGGCTTTGTCTTGTATGGTTTAATTTTATGGTTCCACAGCCTTCCCCACCTCTAACTGTTTAGAGCTGTCCATAGTAAAGGATAAGTTTTGCTGTGAAATGACTTCTGATGGCAGAAAGGGGCTCAGTAACAATGTCCTCTTGTTGAAAGCATTCCCTGTGGTGTGTGTGCTGGGGTAGGGGTGGGCTGGTGCAGGAGTGTACAACTTCCTTCCATCTTAACCTAGCACAGGAAAACAATCCATTAATTCTTGTGCTCATAGCTTTACATCATTTTTTGCCACTTAATCCTTTACATTTGTTAACAGAACGTAAATATGTATAAAATTTGAAGGAACTGAGCTAACAGTTAAATACATCCTGTGTATATGATTTTAATGAAGAAAATGATTACTGGCATTAGAACAGTATGTAAGAAAATATCAGTTTGTACAGTATGGACCTATATGTCACCACGTTGCTCCATTAGTACTACAACAATAGATGTAACCGCAGTTCACTAACATAGGCTTAACTCCTTGGTGTCGACAGTGGACATTGTGCTGGGGGAACTCTAATCCCAATGCAGAAATTAACACTAGTGGAATATGTCTGTCATCTTTGCACTGTGGTATCTGCCATTTTATTAATCCTGATCTGTGCAATCAGCAGTGTGCTAACCTGCTTCTCTTCTGTAAGCATTTTGCATTATTGGGCTTCACTCCTGCCTTGCATTGTATACAAAGGCTGATTCTCTTGCACATCTTATGCTTTTATACCTGTAACTTTTTGAATGGTCAGATACTGAACTGGACAGTCAACATATGTGCTTTCTAGAGATTTTAACTACTTCTGTATTTCTTTTAACAAGACAGTGTGAGGCTTTTCTCCTTTCTTTTTGGCTTAGGTTTCTCATTAAAGATTCAAAATACACCCTTCATGGGATGATACAAGCTATGATCCTGCTTGTATGAAGAGGAGACTTCAGGTGCTGACCATGCCCATGTGGATTCTGTTAAAGTACATGAGAGTTTTCTACTTTGTTTGAATTTCAAATGAGTGCTCTACAGGCAGGTCCATGCTTCACAGGAAGCTTTACTTGGAAAACACAAAGTGTGCTTTAGAAGTATAAAGGGGCAAGAGCTTATTATTGAAGGTCCAATTTCTAGTCTTACTGCTATGTTTAAAATACAAAGTAGTCTTAAAATCTGTGTAGACACTAAAACTCTACAATCTTCAAACTTGTAAGTAAACAGTGGTACCAGAGTATTGTACAGTCAATGTTATATAAGCCAAAACTGGAATGTGCAAACAATAGAATTTGAGTAACTTGTATACTGTCCTTTGTTTTGTCTGGTCAGTCCTTTTTTTTTTTTTTTTTCTGTTTTAAATAATAGTGGTTTGTTCAAGATCTATAGCTAAGGCATCCTCTGTTTAAAGGTTGTACCACAAAGGGTTTGCCCAGGGACCATGACCTGCTGCTGAAACAAAATTTGGGTACAGCAAGTGTTCTAATGACTACAGCTTAAGGTGCAATACCTTTATTCCCCATGTAAGTTACAGTAGGTCTTATTGTTTCTGTCACAGAAAGGATTTGTTTGGACTGCTGTACTCTTCATTTGATGTAACAATGCTATTAATCTAAATATTTGTAAATAAAGTACCTGTATCTAGATAAACTATAGTGGGTTGTGTCATTTGCTCTCAGAATTAATTCTGCTTGTAGGTTTTTGGCCCCTTTTACTTACTCAGGGATGTCTGAGGGGGTAGGTCCGTGGAGTTCCTTTGTGGGGACTGCAGCAGCTCTTGCCAAGTCCTGGGCTGGTTTTCATCTCCTGTAGCAGCCACCTCCCAAAAGCTACATGTTCCCTTTCCCTGTGTCTGCAGTAAGGCCTGCGGGACTTGAAAAGAGAGTTTATTAAGCTGGTGAGAGTGTGAGCTAGTACTTAAAACTATGCAAGGAGACCTTGTAGCCACTAATAATTGCTTTAAATACTTGTGCTAATATTAAGAGTAAATTCTTAACTGATGGCTGCTTCATGGCTTTCAGAAAATACCTTTTTTCCCCCCCCTGCTTTCTTATACTCTACCTCTGTCTGAAGAAGGCTGGTACATTACACACAGTGTGCCACCTTTGAGGGCAGAGCAAGTGCCACAGAGGTAGTGCTGCATGAACTGTAATGTTGTGATACTTAATATCAAAGAGACAGATTTAAAACACTCTAAGAGGTTGTAGATGGAAAGAGAATAATGGCTTTGGAAGAACTGCCACTCTAGATAACTGTCAGGGTGGAAGAGGTTTCTCTAGGGCAGTGGAATATGTTACTTTGGACATGCTCCTCTGCGAGACAGGTCCTTGAGTACCTGGTGTTGTCTTGCAGTCTTAGAGCTTCAGTACTTAATTGCATCAAATGAGTAGTGCCAGTGCAAATTTATTACAAAATTAGTAAGATCAGTAACAAGATCCTGCAGCCAAACAACAGCAGGGAGGCATCAGAGCTAAAGCCTAACCCCCTTGTTAGGGAGTAACTTGTTCCAGTTAACTAAACCAAGTATTCCTTACTGTTAAGGGGCAAGAATGAGCTCTGCTTGCAGTACTGCCAGTTATACTGCCTGCTGTGTAGCTTGAACCACCCAAGAACCACCCTTAAAGAAGCAGCAAGCCTCAAGTTCATTAAGTTTATTTACAAAAACAGTGTAAAATAATTATCTGGTAACAGATGAAGAACAAGGCGGTCTTTTAATAAAAATTCTTTACAAAGGAAAAACTGTCTAAAATAGGACATTTAAATAACAGTAGTTATTTAGGGTACTCTGAACTCCCTCCCAGAAAAACATTTTCCTTATATACATAAAATCTGTTAATCATATAGAAATTTCACAGTACTAAGTAGAACCTGTAGCCACCAGCTGCTGGTTACTGTTGGCAATAAAGTGAGGTAGAAGTCTTCAAAGGTGGTACAAATGCAGCTGCACCTGTGTCTCTGCCTCGTGTCTAAAAAAGAAACAGTATTAGTGTTCACCACAGAATTAGTGTTCACCACAATTATGTTCAGTGGAGTATGAGCTGGTTACTGCATGACACCAGCCTTTAGATCCCAGCAGCAGCAGTTGGGAATGCCTGGGAATGCTGCATGCCTTCTGCATTCCTGCAGCCCGCCTAGAGACCACAAGGGATGGGGCTTAGAGCCTGCCCCTGAACTCTAGTGTAGAGAAGCTCTTGCTAAAATAAGAACATTTAGCCTAAAATTCTGCCTGCTGCTTCTTACTAACTAGCTGTAACCTGTAGTTGGTTGCTATGTTGAATGTTTATTAAAAATCAAAAGGATACTGAAAAGATTTTTGCATAGCAATGGCATAACATCAAAAATCATAGTAATTTCTGTGTCATTTGAAGGCTTAGCAGAAGCTCTCACGCAGAATTTAATTAGTACACAGCTAAGACCAGAATAACTTGAAAAGGCAAGACACAAAGGAAACAAGGTTTAGGCAAGGGCAAGTGGTCCTATCTGCTCCTATCCCTAGGCTGGCACCATGTATAATCCATAAGCCTCAGTTAAAGACATATTTACAAACCAGCACAGAGTTCAAACTAGGATAAAGCCTGAGTAACAGAGACTTCAGTATGTCTCTTACCTCTGTGCTCTACTGAGAAATTTCTTGTGCGTAAGACTGCAGTGTTTGAGATGCCACTGAAATACCTGCTCGCCTACTATGAGAGTGAATAAGTCTTGTCAGAGCAGCCTAGAAAAAGCCATGTCAGACTAATAGGTTAATGTCTTCCAGCAGCCCAGTCAGGTGCTGTTTTGTTGTTTTAATTTGGCTTTAGCTAAAGAACTAAAGGGAAGTCTAAAACGAACCTTTTTTTTTTAAAAAAAAAAAAAAGAAATAGTTATTTTCAGAAACAAGTTAGCTAACCGTCTGGTAAAGTAAACATGTACAGCATAGCTTCCCCCCTGCTAAGGCCTGTCCTGCCACCGCAGGAGATACAGTTGCCTCTAAAGAGATTTGAGTAGATGAGTGAAACACTTTTGGTGTGATAAACTATATTGTTAATTCATGAACAGGATTTATTTATACACTGGAGTATTTACCTGCGTTTTTGTTAAATTCAGAGCATCATGAAGACAGAGACTTGATGAACTCTGGGCTAGAAACAGCAAATCTGAAGGGGTACTGCTGACTAGGTCATCCAGTGCATCAACTTGCCGCTTCAAGCTATGAAGGGTACCTTCCGTTTGCCGTTTTCCTCTGATTAATACTTCTACTTGCTTGGACATGCACTGCCGGAGTTGAGCCTAAATAAATCATTAGTTCTATTTATACCAACCTAGTGTTATTTTCAAGACTGTTTTTTAAAAAATGTCTGATGACTTTAGGAGTCAGCCCCTAAAAGGATTTAGTGTTAGATGCTCTTGTAAACCTCAAGAATCTGGTAATGGTTTTGCAAATTAGTTCTTTAAATAATTTACCTCTTCTGAAGTCCGAAATAAGTTGCAGTTCTAAAGCCTTTAACATTAGTAGTTGAATAAAGAGCAACAGCTGTGCTTCACCTAAACTTAGCTATTTTTACTTGTAAGGCTCATGGGTATTGCTGAATTGTCACGTTGCTGATATACTATAACACATAAACAAGGGACTTTTGGTAAAATACCCTTATAAAATCCTCTTCTGATGAACTGTTCTCTAGATAGCAGCTGGTTTCTAGTTTTACTATTGCCACCCAACAAGAAAGAGCACTAGTCATTAAGCACAAAGGGCTGCAGAAGGCTCTGCCACACCCCTGTGTTTAAGTTATGTTTAGAAGGGATCTAGTGGACACACGGGCATGACTGGGAAGAGAGATGTGCCACCTTCAAGCGATCTTCATGATGCCGCAGTTTTTCTCGGAGAGCTTCTCCACGCCACTGTTCATCCTTTTGGAAACAAAAGCACATTCAGCAATTGGGCAGCACTGCAAAGAGTACCAATACTGGCACGTCCAGCTGTAGCACCAGTACCAACTACTTTTAAAAAGCATTTTACCATTAAGAAGACTTTAGAAAAATCCAGCTTTTCTTCCAGTGAGAGCAGTCGTCTGTCAGTAGCTATAAATGGAGCAGTCTCCTCTAAGTCATCTGATTCACTGTGCAGCCTTATTTCAAAGGCTGCTTCCAGATTTTCCAGAAGTTCTGAGGATGGGCTTAAAGATTTAAGCCCTGTACTAATTTCATCTTTAATCTCCAATTTAAGCATCTTTGCTGCATCCTTTATTTCCCTTTGTCTGTTTTTCAGGTCTTCTCGAGTTTTCACCTGCACAGTAAAACACAATCTGACCACTTTGCTACCATACTTTAAATACCTAAAGGCAGAGTAATGTTCCTGTATTACCGAGCAAGGCTTATTACTGAAGTGTTCTACATTTGGAGCATTACAATCAAGAATCATAGAACTTCCAAGTAGATGCATTTCCAATTCTGGTTTACTTTGCCCATAAAACCCCTCTGTTGTTAATAAAAGCAACTGCCTAAGTTACTACAACCTTTTTAATGCAAATAAACGTATTCATATCCTGAGCCTGCAGAATATTCTTGGAAAGATTCATAGTTTGTAACAACATTCTTCTCTGAAAAACCTTGTAAAATTAAAGGAATAGGAGGATTCAAACAATACAGAATCAACTATTAAAGTAAGAAAACAAGGGAATGCTGTTCAGGTTGCCACTAGCAAGTTAAGTTCATAGTAAGTAGCTTTAAACTTAGATAACATTTAGTGATTTGCATAAACTATGATTCTAGTTAAACCAAGTTCCTATGAGCAAAGCTCAAGGTAAAGAGGAGCCACCTTCCTAATTAGTTCCTGACTGAGGCATTCCCTAAAGTGAGCTGACATGCAGATGCCAATCAGCATCTACACTTACTTGTTAATTATCTTGGAAGCATCCAATTCAGCTTAGTCAAATAAATAGCCAGGACTCCCTCTCCTCCCTCCTCGCTGTGTGTTTATACTGATTCTTGTGGGAGAAGAAGGGTTGCTGTCTCCTCTGTCAAAGTACCTGCAACTCCCCATCAAGTGTTGGGAAAGAAACTACTCAGCTCTGCCTTGGCCTCCGAAATCTGAAAAATTCAGTTCTGCTTTAGAGCTTCACAGCCCCTTACTCAGACGTCAGGACATGACTGATGTGGGTTGGTTTGTTCATTTTAAAATACAAATTATTGAGTTGTCCAATCATTAACAAACCCTAACTTCCAGATTTGGAAAACTGCATGGAATTGTAAAGAGGGGTACTTCTGCCAATTGTGATACAACAAACTGAAGAAGATTGAAAACTAACACAGTGTAAACTGCCCAGATGTACTTTCCCTTAAACCAGCCTGCATTTAGCTTTTCAGTTATACCTGTGCTTGGAGAGCCATATAGTCCTGTTGGATCTGGCCAAGTTCCTTAAAGAGGCGCTTAGCTCGTTCATGGTTATCGTGTGCTACTTGTTCAACAGTTGCTATGTCGCTCTGCAAACAGTTGTTTTCATGTGTTTTTTCCTAGGAAAATTGTAGAGAGATTGCCTTTTACTGGGAACACCTGCTTCAGAATAAGAATCCAGAGAATCCACAGAGAACACAATTTCTTCAAGTTAAAACACACAACATTCTTCAATAGGAGTAACTTGGCAGGCACTCTGCAACACACTTGAGAGATGCCAGTGTTTGGTTGCTTTAAATTATGTCTTGGAATTAATGCATTACTTTTGCTCCCCTGGCAATGAAGTGGAGTATGAACAAGTAAATGAGAGGCAGGACTTACACACAGTTCTTTTTCCAGCTGGGTCCTCTGCTTTTTGATTGCTTCTTTCAGACTCAAGATTTGCTTTTGCGCTTTCCTCCTCTCTGATTTTAGCTGATCTTGGAGATGTTTTAGCTCAGACTTTGAGAATTCCAGTTCTTTTTGGAGAGATGCAATTTCTTTATTTTTTTGTTGTAATTGTAGTTCTTTTTCTGAGACCTGATGTTCTGCAATTGATTAAAGAAAAAAAAAAAAACTCTAGTAAGTAGAAATATAAGCATTTTGCTGTATTTCATAAGTATTTTCAATACACATTAGCTATTTTCTAAACCCCTTAGTCTCCTGCTGACCATTTTTAGGAAGCACTGGACAATCAGTTCACTATAAAATTTTAGTTATTTGAGTAAATCAGTGTAAATAATCATTAGTTAATAGTGTCTGTGTAATATGTCTTACTGCTTTTTCTGACTGTTTCTTCAATTGTTGCACACCGTGACTCCTCCTTTTCCAGCTTCCTGATCTTTTCTTCTGCCAGTCTTACTTTTGCTATTGCCTCTTCCAGTTTCTTTTCTTGCTCTGTTAGCTCCTTTTCCAGCAGTAGTTTCTGATCTTGCAGTTTGGTTGTACACTCTTCCATTTTTTTCCTTTCATACTCTGAATCTTGCCTGAGGCGATTAAGAATCTGNAAAAAAAAAACAAACAAACAAACAAAAAAAAAAAAACCAACAAAAAAAGCGCCATTTCAGGCTTTATTCGGTACCAGCTCAATCAGAACGAATACTATCACCAGTAGACATTAGAGGGAAATTAAATCAGGAGAAATATAATAATAAAAAACACATTTTTATCAATTGAGATCCTGAACAGTTCATTCATTTTCTGAGAGAAATCAACAGGAAAGAAAGAGGGTCTCTGGACTTTATCCAGCCACCGGTACCTGACAGCCACCCTGTTTCCTCCCCCCATCAGCCACACCAGGACCCAAGGTTCAGGCTGCACAGAGAGCACACCAAGGCCTCACTGCCGATTTTTACAGCGTTTTGTTACCATTTCAGTAGAAGATAGCCCTGCCAAGAAGCAAACCAACCAAACAAAAAACCCTAAACAGTTCTTTGTTGCAGCATGCTAATTTTCATTTAAATATTCCTGAATATTGAAGCTTTTTTTCTAAAGCATTCCTCTAAAAAAAATGAGACTTTTATGTTTCTTAAAGTACTAGTTTATTATTCTATACAAACCTAACACCCCAACCTTTTTTGCCTACGTTGTATTTTCAGCATTAAGACAAAGTAAAAAAGTCTGCACAGACTCAGTACCTCTTCTTGTCTGGCTCGTTCTGTCTGTTTCTCTTGAATCTCCTTCTGAAGCTGTTGCAATTGGTCCTCCCTCTTTTTCTGCCTCTCTTGGCAATCCTTATGTTTTTTTAAACATTCCAGGATTTCTTCTTTCAGCGTTGCCTGCTCGCTAAGCAATTCATCCTGATGCCTTGTATTATTTTTCAAATCCTGCAATAGAAAATATATATTTAGTAACAAAACAAGCCAGTAAAAACAACAGTTCTCACCCCTAACAGTTTTTTCTGCATACAGAACATTACCTTCTATTGTAACCACAAATTAATTATCATAGTAGGAGCTACTAGATTTAAAAAAAGCTAACAGATAAAGCAAAGTGAAGGCTCCGATTCCCCTCACACCTGCCAAGAGCAACCCACATGCAGGGTGGCTTTGGCCTTCCAGGATTCTTGTCAAGAATTCCTCTACCACCACAGAAAACAAGACTCAGAAATATTACTCTGAATAGGACTATCCATGACACTTTGCCACTTCCCTCCATGTTTAAAAACAGAAAACCCCAAACTGACATACTAAAAATCTTCCCTTGTTTGCACGTTTCAAACTAATCACTGCATTAAAGCAAGCATGTATTTCACCAAAACTAACCTGTTCAACCAGCTGAAGTTGTTGTCTGGAGTCATTTAACTCTCCTTTCAAAGTTTCCAATTCTTCCTTTTTTTCTAGAAAAAAATATTTAGTGAAAGACCAGCCATAGGTGAAATAACGAGGCAAATATAACTCTTGCTCTTCCTAAATAAACAATAGAAAATGTTTCCATTTGACTTGCTAAATACTGTTTGTCTTTAGATATTTGAGCATACTACATCATTTAACTTCATGAAGGATAGTTACATTCCCCGTGACCTTTAATACATTTTAAAAGTTATGTTTACCTTGAAGGTGTGTCTGTATTTCAGTGATGTCTTCATTTAATGATTTTTTGTGCTTGTTTAGGAAATCTATCTCCTGCTGCAGATTTTTTACATCTATTTTCATCTTCTCTATATTGGACAATGCAGTTCTGCTGCTATCTTCAGTAGCAGTCAAATCTCTGTAAAATGTGAACACATATTCTCATGGTATTGAAAATATTTGATAAGGTGGCTTCAAGAGCAGCTACGTTACAGACATTTGGAGGGTTCAAGTAGATGCTATCTAGTAGTCATGAGAAAAGTTTGGAATGGGACAACTGTCTTTAACATTTTGCTTCTTGTAGTATCTCTTATTGCAGTCTCAGTATTACAAATGCCGCTTTGCTTATCCCCCAAACACACACCTTCTAGTTTGTGACAGCTTGTTCTCCAGGCTCCGACAGCCTTCTTCAAGTTTTTGCTTTTCTTTATTCAAAGATTCAATGTTATTTTCCAAAGTGTGCATTTGAGAAACCAGGTGTTCATTTTCTTGACGGTCTTTCTCAAGTCGTTGTTTTTGCCAATCTACTTCCCCTTGCTGACACTGAAATAATCGCTTAATATTCTCCAGCTCTAGTTTTTCCTGTGAAAGGAGACAGTGTGTACAACATATTTACATGCTCAAGAAGTAGAACAAGTTATTAACACCTTTAGATGCAATGGTAATACATTTAATTCACAAAGATCATAAAGGGTACTATCTGGCTTGCATGTAACCAGTTATTCCGTATTATGATGTAGTTAAAAGTGCCAGAAATATGAATGCATTTATGAAAAAGGTTCAGGCAGCAGATACAAGCAGGAGGCCTGAAGATGAGGACTCGATTTCTTGTTCCATCACAGCTTAACCTGTTACTTCTTCCCTGTCCTATACCATACTAACTATAAAACAAATACTTACTTCTAGAACTGCAACCTGAATCTTTTCTAATTCATTGACCTTTTGGTCATGCTGTAGTTTCAAACCTTCAAGTTCATTATTTTCCAGCTGCAGCATTTCCAGAACATGTTTCAGTTCTAAGAAGAAAGAAATACGAAATTATTATTATAAGCACATGAAATGCTTTCTAGTAGCAAATAAATACATAAGCCCAAGGGGAAAAAAATACAGAAATTAGCCCTAGAAGAACTCCTCATGTTTTCAATTGCTGTGTCAAACACACCAGGTGTTGTATCTAATGTTCTACTAGCAACCTGCAGGTTCTTATGTCTCCTGGCCTTTCTGTTTCCTAGACAGTCAGATATTCTGTCCTAAAACAGGAAATTAAGTTTCTGGGCAAAGCAAGTTGCAAGCTGCAGAAGGTAATATTTTCCAACAGGATATAATTATTGGAAGGAGATTCTTCTGTTTCCCCTTGCCCGCAGCTAATTCTTCTGTGAGTGCGGCACAACTGGCTTGTGTCATCTCACCCCAGCGTGTGCACCGAGCTCATCAGCTTGTTCCTCACACTGACTTGTTGATGTTTCTCTGCAGGATGAAAACTCCAGTCACCAGCAGCACGGAGCACTGCCTCAGCACAAGTGGGAAGAACCAGCCAGTACTGTACAAGCTATGAGAATTACATGGATCACTTTCTCTGCAGTCAGTCACAATATTTAAAAAAAGAGTGAGGAAAGCTAGGCTGCAGAGACAGAGTTTAGAGTGAATTTCTTCCGATCTGCACAAAATTATATATAACAAAGTCTCAACATACCCATCTTATGCTTGGTAATTTGCCCAAGTATTCCTTGAAGGTTTTCCTCTTCTTTTCCAATATCCTTCTTTATGAACAAAAGCTGTGTTCTTTTCTCACTAATCAGGATGTCCAGGTCTTTCCTCTCAGCATTCAGCTCTCCCAGAAGAGATGTTATTTCCTGTGTAAATATGCCAAGGTTACAACAAATGCCATTATTTTAAGTCTGGTAAATACAGTTTTTCTTTAAACCTAAGTTCTAAGAATTTATTCTGATTAATTCAAGGATTTATAGTTACATTAAATTGTATAAAAAACCAAAATGATGTAATACTTAGTTAAAGCGTTTTATGTTGACCACCTAAAGTAGTAAGCTAGTAAAGACTTTTAATCTACAAGCCTGACTTTGATGACATCCCTTCAAGGGAACCATCGCTAAGCCTTAAAAGAAAAAGAGAATAAGGAAAAAGCAATTAATTGCAATTCTTTACTTGATCCAGACTGCACACTGAAATAAAAGCTTTCTTCTCCAGCAAAGTGAAGAGATTCTCTTTTGAAGAGGTAAATTGGGAATTGAGGAGAGAAAGACCTTTCTGTTGGGTCTTATGTAAACTCGTCAAGCTGATTTACTTTAAGAGCGGCTTGCCTCTGCAACAGTAAGTCGTAACTGCCTTCATCAGAGACCGCTACTTAACAGACTTAGTTCTCAAATGCTCAGAGGACTACAAGGATTGCTGAAACTAGAGAATTCTGTTTCTTATTTCTGCATCTGGTCAAGCTCCAAGGCACACCAAAGACTTTAGACTTGCTGGTTCTCCTTTTCAGGGGATTTTAGAGAGGTGGCAGAAAGCAATACTGGTTTTAGAAAAATTTTGTGGGATCTTTTTGATTCTTCTCTTGCATTCTTTTACTATTCTTAACCAATGTATAATGAACTGAAAATTCATTGAAAACTTACTCTTATTTGGCGTCGTTTTTCATTTGCTTCAGTCTCCCCATCTCGAAGAGCTTCTTTGAGATCACCTTTCTTTTGAGAAATACAATCCTGAAGGACATTCAGCTCCTCTTTTCTTTGACTCAGCTGTTGCTCCAGAAGCAGCAGCTCTTGTTGCTGAGCATTAATCTGCAATGTAGCATTTTGACATAGTGAGCATCAGAATTCTTTTTCTGTAGTTATACAGGAGAATAAACACACACACACACAAAACCCAAACCTCTCCTGCAATACACTGACAACGGGATATTAATATATAATATAGATATCTATTTGGATGGTGTCACACATAAGGATCCCATCAGAACAATGAACTTCATTTGCTAGGACTATATAATAAGCCCAGAACAACACACCAAGTTCTCACTGCTGCCCTGTACCTCAAAGCATTAAGTTTTTTTCACTCTGAAATGCAGTAAGAATTGTCATCAATTGAAAACTCTGAAATAATATTTATTACGCAGAAGGGTAGCAGGGCCAAGATTATGACTAATAGTTCTGAGTTAATCAAATGTGCTTTACCTGATCTTTCAGTCCTTCCAGTTCAGTTTTCTTGCCTTCGAGAATATTTTCTGCTTCCCTAAGGATTTGGAGGTGATGTTCTTCATTACCTTCTGCAACTTGAATATCTCCTTGAAGCTTCTGAAGGCTAAGAGTGAGGAGAAAAACATGGTTCAGATGACACAAAAATACAGGACAAGAATATCTTTGTTCAAAAAATATTAAGTTCTACCTAATGTAAGTCCTTACAGTAAATTAAGAATAAATCCTTACCTTTCAGTCAGCATTTCTATCTTCCTGTTTAATGACTGGTACTCAGAGTCTCTTGCAGACACCACTTGGTTGATTTCCTTCAGGATACTTTCTTGTTCAATCTTATGCTGCTCCAAATCCCTTGTATCAGCCTGCAATAACCTAAAGCAGCATTTATGACTTTTCAGATTAACGTTTTTACAGCTCTTCCCACAGAAAGCAGTATCTTGTCATCGAAAGAATGCTGCTTTTCTCCTCAACCCCATTCCACACAAATTCACAGAGAAGCCCCAGAACCCTAAGCGTACCTTAACTGCTGATCTGCCTTCACAAGCTTCATGGCCATTTCCCGAGCTCTTCGCTCTAGCTCCTCTGCCTCAGTTTCAGTCTGGGACAAATGCCGCTTGGCATGATTGTACTTTTGAATAGTATCTTTGGTCTAAAGCAAAAATTGAACATTACTGAAATAACAGATTCCCATCGTCTTACTCTTTCCATATCTACAACCTGTGGGATAGCTGTTCAAAGATGACCTCCTCCCTGCTTGAATTCAGCAGCTGTTGACTATTCCAGCTGAGCCCTGCTCTGCATACTAATGACGTGGAACATTTTCTTCTGTCCTTCCCTGGCACTGAGAAAGTTCCTTTTCTGGGCAAGGACTGAAGCATCTCCTTCCAGCACAGGTCACCCTTTCTTGAAATTAAGAACTTGGATATTTAAAATGAAGGCAGGGAGGGAAGGAAAAAAAAAAGTATGGGAGATACCTATCCAAAGAAAATAGGGTGGTGTATTGGCACAACAAATTAAAAAGTGACAAGAAGTTTTGCTGTGAACAAAGAAAATGTATTTTTACTTCCTATAAGAAACATGCAATTCTTAAAACAATTTCCATGTTTCTCCTAAAAAACATGCATTTCTATGCCTAAAACAATTTTAATGTAACACAGAAACCTTCCCACAATCAGAGTTGCAGCATTACTTACCTTTCCCCGTGTGCTCTCAAGTTCTATTTCAGCTTCTGCAAGTAGCCTGTCTGCTTCTCTAAGCTCTGATCGTCGTTTCATAAGCGTCCTCTCTATACATTCAATTTCATTTGCAATATCTTCATGATGTTTAAGAGATTTTTCTAACTGTAATTCTGCTATTAGGTTGTCAGTGCACCCCTCAATAAAGTCTCTAATAGGTGATAGGTTGATAGGCAGGAGGAGGGCACAAAACAAAGAAAACAAAAAAACAGAATTAAAACACAAAGTGCTAGAGACCTAGGAGTCTCTTAAAGCTATAGTCTGTGCTGTTCCATATACTATACAAATGGAACCATTAACTGTATTGTATCAAAACTAACTTATTAGAAAAACTAGCAGGAATCTCTACATGATATTTTAAATGAAATCTAGTACACCATTCTTACTTCCGTTTGCTACGCTTCTGAGCTGCTCTTCGTAGCTCTGCTACCTCATGTTCCAGCTCTTCTCTTTCATGCACCAGATCTTCAATATTTTGCTGTAATTTTTCCACCTCTTTCCATTTGTGATCAGCTTCCCCTGACCATTTATCTCTGTATTTCTGAGACTTTAGATGATACACGATATCTTCTAGCCTTGAGACTTCATTCTCCTACATTTAGAAAATACAATAGTTAAATCTAGACCAGTTTTCTGCCCCAGTCCTCTGAAACAGCATATTGCAAACACAGCAACAGCAGCTACAGGTAGCAAAGACCAGACTATTAACACTAATAATGGAGCATTCTCATTAGGAAGAACTATGAGATCCAGTATCTTGCTAGAAGAGACTTTTTAACTAAATTAAGACTAAGCATAATCCAAAAGTTGACTTCTTTGGGAGGTTTTTCTGTCTCCTTACATAGAATCTGTGAAAGTGAGGATGTTTTCTTGAGGAAGGACATGTTAAAAAGTGTTCCTCGCTCATTCAGATGTCAATTGCCTATGGTTAAGCCTGTGGCCTACAGGCCTGTGTCTTACCAATTCATGATGCTCGGGCACGTTGCAGTGAAGCACTCCAAGAGGAACGAGTGGGACAGAGAAACTGGCTGGCAGAGGGCCATAAACGACCCGGGCTCCTGCAGGAGGCGGGCCATATATAACTGTTCCAGGAGCAACTGAACCTCCATTTGCTGCTGCAGGAGGAGGAGGACCGTAAACCACCATTCCCTGCGGTACAGGGGCACCATCTGGAAGGACTGTGTAAATAACTGTACCAGGTGGTGGTACAAAGGGAGGGTCTTTTGGAACATAAGTTTTCTCCTTTCCTTCACCATCATCTTTCTCTCTTCTATCTTTAGGCAAAAAAGAAAAAAAAAAAAAAAGTTACTTTTTCACTCTTAATATATTATTAAAATACACATTTTAAAATAAAACATTCTCTTAACTATGTACAAAAATGTAATAATGTAATAAATATTGCTTGCACTAAATGAGCTCATCATAAATAAATATTTATGATTCACTTTAGCATACCAGAAAAATTCCCCATGGGCTCTACTCAGATCTATGATCACTATGTCCCTAACCATGCTGAGATGATGAGACTGACTTACCTTTAGTGGAATGTGCTTTGTGCAACCTAGTTCTGACTGGTGAATAAATCCAACATCCTCTTGGACTAGGCATGTCTTCCTTCCTGACTTGCTTGTCCTGAACATGCCCTCTTTTGGGTGGGGATGTGCTGGAACACGGTAAACCAACTCCAGAATCTTTTGTGCTATGAGAAGCAGGAGTTGAGACCTAAAGAAAAGCAAATGCAGGTTAACATGAGACCCCGTATTCTAGAAGAACAATTAATACGAAGTAAATGTCTAGAACAAATAATGTTCTAGGCATTCCAAACACTTTATTTTTCAAGAACAAACTGGTCATACTGTGCCCTCCCTTGTTCCCAGGTGCTATGCTGAATTTAAAAGAGTGTGTAGAGTTCCCATGCCATCAAGCAATACAAATAACCTTCCAGTGAAGTTTGACCTATGTTAAAGAGCATTTATTTTAAGAAAAAGCTGAGAACTCTTATCTGTGTTAGGGCAAAGAGTGATTGAAAACAGATGTATAGAACACAAACACAGTTCTCCTTGCTGTAGCTTTTTTTACTTAAAGCTTTTTCCTAAATTATCTTACAAATTTTCATTTTGTGAAGTTTTTCCAACTTGTATATATACACTAGACTTCTATTACTACAGAACTTTGTAAAGGCTTTATCAAGGAACATAAGTGTGGTTTATCAAGAAATGTATTTGTAGTCATATTCAGTATTTCCTCTAACATCTTCTGTTTAGTTCTCCCTAATCTACCAAGCTTATAATGTACTTTCTCATATCAAATTAATTTCCACATTATAGAATTATAATTTCTCACCTGTGATGGTGGCCTGTAATACCAGTATCCCCTTCTTTTGAAGGGATCTGTTATACTAGTGATGTAATCATTCTGGTAAGAAAGTGCATTTCTGAGTGCTGCAATTTCATCTTGCAAGTCATCAATTTCCTCCTTATTGCCTGTAAATTAATTACATGATTTTATATGGGAAATTATTAACACATAAATAATGCATTTGACTTTAATTAAAGCGACAATTTAAAGCTTTTCCTCATTGTTATGCTGTTAACATGAAATAGTACCAAAGGAAAAAAAAAAAGAAAAAAGGTAAAAGTCACTCAGTTTATACTGCAGATAAGTGATGAAAACAGGTGAAAAGTACTAAATTGCTAAACCAAGAAGAACTCCTATAACTGAAATTATCCTAAACAATTTATTCCTAGGAGAGAATTCCTAGAATGAAGAAGGAATCAGAGCTCTGAACATCTTCTTAAGGTTAAGGAGCAAAAAGTGAGAAATATAGTGAAGATTGTGAATTCTTCTATATCTGTGCTTAACTGCAAGAAACAGAGAGGGAAAAGTCACATTACCTGTCCTGATGTTGTCCAACAACTGTCTTAAACGGTCAATTTCTGCTTTCTGTTGCTTCATAGCTCCATTTAATTTATCAATTTCAAACTTCTCAGAGCTTGATTCAGCCTTATCACCAGCTTTCCCCATTTCACGCTGAAACTATTTAAAAGCACATCAGTGGAAATCAGACTATGTTGGGACTTTCCCAACAGCCCTATCCATTACTGCAAAAGTGCTTATTAGCA
The DNA here is from genome assembly GCA_003342815.1 of Eudromia elegans. NCBI lineage: Eukaryota > Metazoa > Chordata > Aves > Tinamiformes > Tinamidae > Eudromia > Eudromia elegans. Next base: position 1,946,564 of record PTEX01000017.1, read on the forward strand.
GAAAAAGTACACAGCCATTTTAACAAAATTGTTCTTCCCACTCCTTCAAATGACTGAATCTTATAGATATCTTTCAGTGAATGCAACTGTAAGTCAACAGGTAGTAATTTTACTTAAAAGCAGCTGCCCTCATCAGCAAGAGGTATTGTCCCCGAGTATTTCATCTCTAAATATTTTACCCTTCTCTTATAGCGTAGAGCAAAGATCACCACAACTTACTTGTTCTTCCTTTTCTTTTAGGAGTTGCTGTAGCAATTCTATTTCTGCTTCTGCTTGAGCCAGATCTTGAGCTGCTTGAGCTGCCTGAATATAGAACTCTTCTGCTTCCTCACATTCCTATAATTAAGATTTTAATTTGGGCTTTAGGTTGCAAGAATACTTCACAGGCTGGCACATGTCTCACACAGCTTTGTGAAAAACAATAAACTAATAGGAAGCATCAGGACTAGCCTGTCCTGAGATTTAAGAAACTGGTAAAAAATACATGTCATTTACAAGAGATACCATTCCTCCTTTAGTCTTATGATATTTCTAGGAAGTATATGTTTGTATATAGCCAAAAATGGTTACCGAAAATGATTAAAAAACCCCAAGTGTTAAGAGCAAAAATTCCACATTTCTTTCTTTTGCTTTTGTCTTAGGTACAAAACAACGAAAGAATCAGACATATTTTAAAATGAGATGCTCTCCAAAGCAAAAGCTCCTGTGCAGCAAGACAACTCAGCAGATTTCAAAGACTTAGAGCTGTATTTAAAAGACCATACCAAGACTGACCTCATAACAGCGGTTATTAGAAAGCACAGCTTAATTAAAACAAACATTTAATTGACAATCTGTTGATTTACCTCAGCTCGCTCCTGGTTAATTCTGAGAACAGTGCCATGAAGAGCCTTCAGCTGATTTTTAGCAATGGAGAGCTCCGTGGCTGCCAGTTTATCTGAAGTTATGATTGCTTTCTTCAATTTCTTCAGTTCTGTGTCTAGACTGACAAATTGCATTTCTGCCCTGGCATCATCTATTTTTTTCTGAAACCAAGGGAAAGGTTTTCAGTAAAAAACTTTCAGAGAAGGATTTACTCTTGGTATAACTTTTTCCAAACATTCTATCTCATTTTCTATTGTGTGCATAAAACATCAGAAAAATCCAAAATGAAGATGACCAATAAAATTTTGGGTGGGGGAAGAAAGTTATATTTAACCTTCTGATTTCCCTTTGTATTTGATCTGGGTCTTCGAAAGCAAAACAATTTTAAAAGCTTCAATATATTCTTTCCCTGAGCAAACAAATGCAGTATATGATCTTGTTCTTACTTGTTCCTACCTTTTTCTCTAAGTCTTCCAATTGGGCAAGAATCGTCTCTTTTTCTTCATCTGCCTCTTGGAGCTGTCGATCAGCAAGGCCCTGAATTTCTTCCATGCTCTTTATTTTTTCGTGCAAATGTTGAATTTCATTCTCCAACTGACGGACCTTGTTCTCATTCTGCCTGTTTTCAGCTTTAACCTGTAATTGACATAAATTACAATGAACAGTCTGAAAAGTGAAATTAATCAGCACACTTGTTACCAAAAGAGAAGGGAGAAAGAACTATTTTGCCATTGTAACAACTGTATTTTATAAGTGTCCAAGTTATTTTAGTAACAATATGCATCATAAATTTCTGAGATTTCTGACTGTATTTATTCTTCTATCTATTTTGGGGTCTCTTTATTGCCTCTGAGACATACACTTGAGACAAAGTTCTAATTCAACAAGTAATCTGGCAGAAATCTTAAGAGCTATTTAAAACATTCACCACTCCAAGAGCCCAAAATGAATAATTATTTTGCTTTCTTTTAATAAAATTGTACTTCTCAAAAACAGAAGGAAGAAAAACTACGTATGATGTAAAACTCAAGGCTCATGTTGCAAGTTACATTTTTTGACTAAGCTGAAGTTGTATTACTCCTGCTTTTGTAGTTTTTGCTTGTTTTTTGTTTTACATGCCTGTTTGTATTTTTCCTGAACATTTTCCAGCTTATCCTGTTGAGATGCCATTTCTTCCTGCAATTGTCTCTCTCTGGCCCGTGATTTCTCTCTTTCTTTCTGTGCATTGGCAAGGATGCTATTAAATTCCTTCTGCAAATTTACAAGGCTTCTCTCTAAAACATCAGCTGAATTATGACATCTGAAAGAAAAACAATCCATGTTCTAAGACATAAAATAATAAAGAGACAAAATAAAATAACAAAACAGTTAGTGCTAGGGTTTAAGTGAGCATAGGTGCAAAACCAAACAGTTTACACTGCACAGACAGGCCTCTTCCCTGGCTCTGCATTTTCCATTCTTCCTTTGTTTATTCCCATTATTTGCAAAAGCCCTGCCCAGGGTATGGAAACCCAAGAGAAATGTATTTTTCTCTCAGTAATATAGCTAGTACAATTAGTGAGCTCAGGTGATGCTCTCTTAATTAAGCATGAAGTCTGCCCCAAGCTGCCTTCAAGGGGATGCAGCACATATACACTCTTGCTCTTATGTACTTACTGAATTCACGTGTACAAATCCAATACTATTGGTAAGGTTTTTACTCACTTAATCTCTCCAACTCCCATCTGAAGCTTTTGTTTGAGTTCATTTATGCGAGACAAGACTTCCTCAGGATGAAGTAAGTTATCAACTGCATGGTTTAGCTGCTTTTGAAGACCTTTAAGCTGATCTTTCAGGAGATTATTGTCTCTCTGAAGAGGAAAAAAACCCAAAACAACACACCCCCCACAGGTTTCAGTGTTAAAAACACCACTGTTAGAGTTCAACACTGTTTTTCTACTGTAAACATACAAAAACAACAGTATCAATTAGAAAACAGGAACACCCTAAACAATCTTCGCCTTTTCTTCTATACTTAGAAGTATTTAAATGCCAATCAGAATTGACTTTATCCTTTTCTTACGTTAATTAACTTCTTTATATATGCAAAGCTCATTGACATAAACAAGTGTGTCACAGTATCCACACCAAACAATCAGGAAGGCTGCAGCTACCAATAGACCAACAAGTCATACTCATCCTGGATCAATCAGTCTTGAGATCTTCTTTGCATATCTACAAGCTTCAACAAAAATGATAGTGCTAATGTCCAAAGATCCTTTACAGGCTGGTAGTAAAGGCATCCTCTGATAAGGGAAGCACATGAGATGAGAAGAATGGATTTGATGGGAAAAAGGAAGACTCAAACTTGCTACAGTGGGGAAAACTGCTCTCATAGTTGGGATGGATTATGAAAGGGGCTCTGCTAACAGTCCATCACATTGTGAGGATCCTGATCCCAGAGTATTAAATTTGCCTAGAAAAATCACACTGACTGACCCTCTCAGATGTAGGAGAAAGAACACTCAGTTTCTAATCCTAATGCAAGACACTGATTTGTAATAAATATCAAAAGTAGAAGTAGACAAATGACAAAGGTGCAGGGTCCCCAAGCAAGAAAATTAGAGTAAAATACAATAGAATATCAATTTTCGATTTTTGCAAATCTTTTTTCCTAACAGGAGAGAAATGTACCACATATCAGACAAGTATTAAGGCAACAAATACTTAACCTGCAATTGTTTGAACTGTGAAAGGAGTTTATAATTTTCTTGTTCTTTTTCTTCTGCAATTTGTGCTTTGTTCAGAGCATTCTCCAATGCTTGCCTTTCTTTTTCAAGTTCAGCTTGCAGGGCTGATCTTTCCATCTACATACACCAAAAGACCTCAGATTAAACCTAGTTCTTGTCCCAAACCTCACCCCCCATCACTCTCCAGAAAACAGATATATTTCTTAACATAACATGATAATTCCTCTTTAAAATGCACTCCCGTTCACACCGACAAAGCTGAACCTCCAGGACCTTAATGCAACATTAACAGCTCTATTGTTTACACACCAGTATGGCCTTGACTGGTGCTATGCACTCTAACCTGGGCTTTAGCACAAACACATCCTTCCCAGATAGGACTGACAGACTTTTATCTTTATTTTACAAGGAACTTCCAATTTTCCCCTGAAACACCACTTCTTCAATATGGGTGCAATTATCTCTTTCCAGAAACATGCTGATTATTATTTCTGTTTAAATGAGGTAAATATTCTCTAAAGAGTCCTCAAATAAACTGTAACTTGTTTGGAATCCAAAGTTATAAATCTTAGTGAACTGATACCATCTTCCATTTTGTGCACATCCAAACCATCAAATATTTTAAGTCAGCGTTAGAGATATTGCATGGAAAAGCTTTTTTCTTCCAGCTCGATCAACCCTTTGACAGTGTAGGGGTCCTGTTCTTACCTGGCTAAGTTGTTTTAGTCTTTCCAGTTCTTCCTTATGCCGACTGGCTTCAGCATCTCGGTCTCTTAACTGGGCCTCCAGTTCAGCCTCATAGGCACTGATGTCCCCTTGTGCATCTCTAAGTGATTCATTTATTTCCCGTTGCTCCTGGAGTGCAGCTTCAAGCATTGCTATCTCCTAAAATTGTACATCCTTTTCAGAAACACATACCCAGGAGAGCCTGTGTTTCTTAGACTGCATTGCCTCTCTTCCTCTCAGGAACTGTTAATTTTGACCCACCAGCTGTCACATTGAGACACTACTCCTAATTACTAACCATGCAATCATAATGTATGTTTAGTTTTGGTTAGCTTTTAAGTTGGATAAAAATGCTGTTTTAACAGATTTTCTAGAAAATTTAAACCAAAGTTAATAAGATCTAGCCTTGAGTGATAGACATTTGTTTCTGGTTTAAGGTATAAATAAAAATAATCAGTACAAGACAGCTCTTTAAACAACTGGATGACAGGAGAGACGCAAGCAGTAATATGCACACGCAGGACTAGTTACTAGTTGTCACTAATACAATTCACTATGACACAGTAAGGTAATGCCTGCACTCCAAGACATCTTCCATGAAGTACACATTTACTGTATGCTTCTGCTTTTAAAGGCCAAATGTTCTTAGATAGGTGTGCGTGCATCTAACAAAAGTTACCGTATCAGAAAATAATTTTGTCCAAGGGTCATTCCCAATTCTGTCATTTACTTGTATTTTCAAGTTCAAGCTTATGCATCTGAATTTGGGAAAAAACATAGTATTTAGCCTCACTTTTTTTGTATTTTCTGCATCCATGGCAACTCTTTCCAGGTTGTTTCTTTCCTCCTCTAGTTCTGCCAATTTTTGTAGCAAAGATTCTTTATCCTTTTGCAACTCCTTACATTCATCACTGGCCTGTTTTGCCTGACCTTTCACACTTTCAAGGTATTCTTGCAGTCCAATAATAATACCCTCTAAGTCCCGTTTCAGGGCTTCATTTGTTGCTATTTGACCTGCAGAAATGCAAGTAAATTCAATAGTCAATGATTTATAGCTATTTACAAAACAAAACAAGTTGTCATTCTCAGTCTTCCTTAAAATGTTCTACTGGAATATGCAATAAAAACAACTAACTAGCATGCAGCCAAAATAACACCTCTACTGTGCTTTATGGTCTAAAATATACCATTTGCCTCTTACCATACTGACCTGACCACTGGAAAACATTTATAGTTTATGCAAAATAAAGACAATTAACTACATTTAAGTCATTTTTGAAAATTGACACACATAAAAAACCCACACTTCTCTGCAGGCTAAAATTATATGAGTGAATCTCTTAACCATGAGCTTGGATACTAGCTGTGTAACTGTTCGTTAGTACCTCTGATATAGGCACATACACCTGAAGCAGAAACAAAAAAACCATCATCATAATAGGATTGGAGTTTCAATACTTCGCTCGGACAATAAAGAGCAGAAGAGTCCTCTTCTCTGTTGCAATAACAAAATTGTGGACTAGAAGGATATGTTAAATAAACAAAAACCACTCATCTCAGATTTTATCAAGAGCCTTCATGTCCTGACTTTTTTATTCCCCACAGCAACAAAGCAGCCCTTTAATCAAAGCAATTGTTTTCTTGCGGTGGTGGTTTTTGACTAACACATCACCCTCCCCCAACAATTCACAGACGCAGAACATACTAGGAAAACAACAAAACAAACAGAAAACAAACACCCTTTTCCTTTTAGGTCATCTCAGAACAATCTTCAACTTCTTCCTACACCTTTTGTGCATCACAGAAGCAAAGCCAACATGAAGTTGAATCTTCAATTCTATCGTTATACTCCAAGGCAAAAAAAATTACCATCAGTGAGCTGTTGCTCCAAATCCTTGATTTCCTCTGTTTCCTTAGCGATCCTAGAGAGCATTTCATCCAAGCGACTCTCCAGCTGTTCGTAATGTTTGTTCATTATATCAAGCTGCTGTTCCTTGCTTGTTTTTTGAGCTTTCATATGTGCCTGGAAAGGTAAAAGTGGAGGGAAAAAAAAGTCAATATGGAATAAAAACAAGTCAGCTCAGTCGTTATCTCAGTTCTCCCGCTTTGCCCGTCAGCCGCAGTGCAAGCGCGGCACACGCCTTGCTGTGCTTGGCTTCCCCCCACCATTAGCACCCCACGAAGAGTGCCAGTGAGATAAGCAAGCTGCGTGAAAAATGTCCCCCTCTTGCCAGGGAAGATAACTGCCAGTGTAAATTGGTCCTCATAGCTATTGCCTTTCTTCCCGACCTTTACTTTTTATTATATTATTTCCTCTTTTAGTCAAGAACGAGCACAATTTCCCCCAGAGGCTTTCATGCCGTCATCCTGCATTGCCTTCACCACAGACCATGCTTCAAGAGTTATCAGGTCATCAGCCAGGAAAAATAATACTCTAGACATCGAAAAGACAGGATAGGCAGAATTATTTTTGTATTTCCAAAAAACCCACTGTGTCCACAGCTCACAGGTTTGGTTGAGATTTTGTGTGTTTACTATGAATTTAGCTGTCTGTTTCAGTTGTATACAAAACTAGATTATCAACAGAGTATAGGGCTGTTTCATACTGGTGTGAAATAACTCACAAACAACTCAGCTGCCAAAAATAATATTTGGAAACAGACATAGTTTATACTTGCCCGTGATGAAAACTATATTAATTTAGCTACTCAAAAAAAAAAATCGTTATCAGAAAAGTCACTAATAAATTTGCTTCTGTAACAAATATCTAAAAACATGTAGCTTTATGTTCTAATACACTAGAAATACAGAAGGCTATCTTTACTTTTCATATGAATGCATTTTAGTTGTCACCTGTTAAAGACAAATTAATATCCATCTTTCAGAAATGTAACGTCAACAAGCAAAATCCACTCAGTGCGCTGCTGCTGAGTCATTTTGCTGCAGCTGCTGAATATCACAAGAGCACTGTTTAAAAAAAGCCAACACTTACAGCTTCGCCTTTGTCTTTCCTTCCTTGGGCACTGCGTGCGGAGTGCGTGCTGCCTGCTCTAAAGCTCATTGGAAACGATCTTTTGGGCGTAGAAAGTCATGAACAGGCGGTGTGCAGCCGCCCCGCACCCCGCGGCTGGCTCGTTAGCCCGCAGCTGGAGCCCGGTGCAGGGAAGCAGGGAGGCTCCCCCGGCCCCGCTCGCGGTAGCGGCTGCGGAGGCGATTGGCCCCGGCCTCGCTTCCTGTGTTGTGATTTAAAGCGCGGAGGCAGCGCGGGGCTGGGCTACGAGCGGAGAGGGCCCGTCCGCTGCCGCGGATCCTGCCCAAAACGTGCACGTTCCTTCCATTACGCTACTTCTACTCTACAAATATGCCCCCCCTTCTTTCCTTTTCTTTATTTTTTTTATTTAATAAAAAGTGTTCTCAGACCTCAGGTAAAAGCAGGCACCAAGCACAAAAATTCTTTCTTTTGCTTCTCACAAAGCTAAACAGGCCTGAAAAGCTCTGATTTTAGACATTCATTTTTTCAAACTATCAAGGAAATAAAATGACATTTCATTTTAATTTACAGTTGCTGTAAATATATTTGCTGAGGTTGAATGCAATAAATAAGTTAGAAATCAAGTCTTCCACAATCACCATGAAAGCAAGACTAACAAGCTAGATCACCCAGCTTTGCCCTCTCATTATAAAAAATTACCTCTATGGAAACTTGTTGAATGTATCAGTGACTGCAGGACTATCTGACAGCAGTGAAAGCACATTTGTTCCCACCAAAAAGTTACTACATGTCTTCTCAGTGTCAGAGCTTCTTTTTGAGGACTGGCTCTAGTTTTGGGATGCTGAACTGTCTTTGAAAGTCTGAAGCTGTTGCTGCCTGCAGCTGTCTGCAGTTCACAGCAGAGAAGCTGCCAGCAGTTCCGTCAAGTCAGCTACATGCACGACCCAAGTAGAGTTGTAGGCCCATCTCTTACAAAGAGACTTTTGAGCAAATGGTTTCTGACAAAACAAGACTTTAACTATAGGCCTGTTACAGCTACATTGACCTTTATAAATTTAAGGTCACATCCTACAAAAGATGCATGAAAGACTCTTGCAGGAAACAGAAATTCTCTTCTTCCCAGGCTCTGCACATAATGTTTTTGCAGAGCAGAAGGATTTAGCTCTTAATGTATTGTGCAGCAGTAGTACTGAACTTGATTTCCACAAATATTTTATGGAGATGAAGATTGATTTCAAATTGTGTTGAATTGCATATATATTTTTAAATGTTAATAGCTAGAGTAAATAGTCCTAACTGCTGAAGAAATGACTAAATAGCAAAAGGATATGTAATTCATGAAATAGGTATAACTAAATGGTAATTGGTTAAAATAGTCTTTACTATATCTCAGCGCATGAATAAAAAAAAAGCTACAGAAAACTATGATTTCATTTTACTTACATGTCTTGGATCTTTAGAATTTACAGAAGCAAGAAAACTCTGCAAGTCTTCAAGCTCTTTCTGCTTTTTTCCTATTTCTCTTTTCTCTTTCTCTATCTGTTTTTCCAGGTCTAATGCTTCCTTGCGTAGCTGATGCAAGATTTGTATCTTGTTACACAATTGCTGCTCAAGATCTTCCTTGTTGGCCATTAATATCTGGAGGTTGGGTAAAATAGATACATTGGAAATAGACAACTGACTGGGAATGCTTAAAAAAAATACCCAAGATTTCCAAGATCTTTTAGGGACGCACTCTGCACATGTAAATCCATTTATGCAAAAAAAAAAAAAAAAAAAAAAAAAAGAAAAAAAAAAAGAAACACACAACCCTCTTAATACACACAAACGCTCATCTTTGCATACTTTTTTCTGAGCGAGAGCATCTTCCGCTTGTCGTAGTTCCTCTGTTACTTTCAAAACTTGTTGCTCGGCATTTGTTATTGCACTTTGCAGTTCTTCTAGTCTTCCTTGTGCTGGAAGTAAACAAATAAAAAGTGAAATATGCTTTAAGGTTACATGTAACACTGATACACATTTTCTTTCACCACTTTAACAAAAATGCATCTTACTGAAAGGATGACAATCAGAATTAATATAATCTGATGTCTCCAATATATGCCCAACAAGTTTTTTGGTGGGTTGTGTCCAATCAGTTAAAGTATTATAGATGGGAGACTTCCCTAACATTCTCTTTTCTGTATGAAAATTTAATCCTTTTAATAGTGAATTCATGTTTATCTTAAAATAACAATAAAAAGCAACTGCACCAATGTTGGCCCCAAATGCATCAAATACTGTGTGGTAAAGGCTGTAACTTCTAAGCACTATCAGTATTCGCATGTCAGATATTTGTCAAGAGTTTCATCAGTGAAAGAAACAACAATATACATATTTTAGTTGATAGATTTAACATTTTACCTGAATTAATCTTCTTTTCTTTATCCTCCAGTTGTTCATCTAGAGTTTGAAGCTGCAGTTTTAGCTTGGGGTTCCTATATAAGTCATCTTCATCTAGTTGCATTTTTCCAATCTTCATGTGCTGAACTTTATTACCAATGTAACCCTCTCTTATAAACATATTCCTTTTGTATCTGGCCTTACCAATATATGGGCTTTCACCAGGAACATCATCAAGTTCAACATCCTGAAATGCATGAAGCAATATTTCTTTTATGTTATCTGTCTGTATCAAAAACATGGCTGCAGTCAACTTTTAAGATGCATTTAACTCTCTTAACAAGCATATACAAAGAAAAAAAAAAAGCCTAAAATCAGAAAAAAAAAAAAAAAAGAAAACCAATAAATGCTTGACTTTTTAGGCCTTTAACACTCTTGTGATTTTACAAGGGAAATAAAAATATGCAAACCATCTACTGATACTGACAGACAGATTAGCAGTCTGATCTGGTTGTTAAATGGAAACAGATATTTAACTACAGTCTTTCTTGATACTGTGGACTTAACACTGCCCTGGACTTACATACTTCTATCACCATACTGTTACTCTGAAACTTTACTCAAATATGTTTAAATTTGAAAACCTTCACAGTTAATGACCACTGATCTTTACATACATTTACTGTGCAGACTCCCTTCATTCAAGCATCTCTAAAAAGATAATTTCAATACTGTACGTAGACAGAGGCCAGCTCTGTTGGTTAGAAGAAAAAAAAAAAAGGCAGAACTAAGGACAAACATTTGCTTCATTCCTGGTAAGAATGAAAAGTTTATTCACTGGCTCTGCTCAGTTAAACCTCATACATATGTAGGCATACATACTAATATTCAAGCACTAAATGTCACTCAGCTTTAACAGATTATTCATTTTAACCTTCAGTAATGAAATATGTTTGAGTTATGTATCTTGTGATTTTAAATAGTGATTTTCACATTTTACACTTAATAACTCTTAGTGAAGTATTGTTTATCAAATTATGGAAAATAAATGTCATGGTTATTCTAAATTTAAATGCAAGAAAAAATAAAATTCTTCTCATTTTTGTTCAAAATCATTACCTCTGATGGAAAATAACTTAATGGCTCAAATTTTGCATCAATCTTATAAAATGCCAGTTCCTGCTCCAATTCATATTGTTTCTGGCAAGCTCGTGTCAGCTCCATTGTCTTCTGCTTTAACTAATAAAACAGTAAGCAAAAGTGAGTTGCATCATTCAGAAGTCATCATTATCACATATATTTCAATACATTAGAAAGTAAGGCAGAACAAAATTAAAGGGCTAAGATTCTGTATTTTAGGCCAAAATTATAACAAAGCACAACTTCATTATGAGATAAATGACAACAAACAAGAGCAGACAAGAATTCCACAACTAAAACACAAAAGATCACATGAAAGGCCTTTGAAACATTTATCTTATAGAAATACAGGTTTTGATGAATCCAAGGTTTGAAAATAAATCCACACTACATTATCAATGTAATTGCTGCTACCAGTGTGCAGTGGCAGCCAATTCTTTGCAAGAGAAATTATCTCAAATGTGAAAAGTGTCTAATGTCTATATATTTCACTGCAGCTTCACCCTATGCTGATTGGGGGTTTTTTTTGTCTGTTTGTTTTTAAAATAAAGCTCCTCATGTGATTTTTTTTAAATCACCTTTTCATGCTGAATAGCAGGAAGAACACGCAGCAGAACTCCGATAGACAGTGGAATGCAGAGAACTAATGGAGGAAAAAAAAGAAGTAGAATAGACCAGGATAAAGGAGAGGCTTAAAGAAATCTTGAAACAAAGAAAATGAATACACATAGTGCCATGCAAAATGAATGGAGTTTAAGAACAAAAAGCCTTTGAGAAAATAGCATTCAGAAACAGTCTCAACAGAACAGTTTATGTAAGAGTTTTTAATCTATTAAACACGCAAATAAATCCTAGAAATAAAAATAACTGTGCAATCCAGGAGCACATAGGGACTACCTTTAATGAGGAATAAAGGCTCTGCAGAAAGGGAACTGTGACAAACCAAGATACCAGCTATAGGAAGAAAGAAGCAAGCAGAGTTTGTCATCCAAAGGACAAGAGTGGGTTAAGTTGCAAAACATATGCTGCTAAATCTCACTATACTGAAAATTAGATTTTAGAAATATGCTGCTGGTTAGTAAACATATTCACAGAAGAAACAGCTGTAGGAATGGTAGAATGTTAAGGATAAAATTGTAGAAGACAAGTCTAACAAGTATGATACAAGAACCAACTGGCCTACAACTATTCAAACTCCAAGTGTGCATATGTATTTAATTTTACCCTTCACTGCAGCAGCACTTCAAAGTCTGAACAATTCAGGAACTTCAGTACACTGGCAATTTAGCAGCTACAAGATACTTGATCTTTCACCAACTGACAAAATTGTAAACAATAAAAAAGACGATAAACAAACAATTTACTATAAATTACATATTACAAGGATGGTAGTAACTGCTTGTTCAATATACTTACTCCTTTCACAGAAAGGATACTGAGGAACTACTAGTGAAGGAATAACTCCTCTATGCAAAGGTCAAGTCTACTAAGTTTTATGTCTTCCAAAATACTGATGTCAAATTTAATCATAAAATCTCCACTCGTTTAAACTCTCCCATTGATAATAGGAATAGATTTGTGAACAAACAGTGCTATTTCCTTGGTGCAAGCGATTATCTTACCAATTCATTTTTGGTGCCTAAGTCCCTTTGTAGATCTTCATAGCTTTGTTTCTGTTGTAAAGTCTTTTCTCTTAATGATTTATTCACCTCATCTTGATGGTGAAGCTGATCAAGCACTTTGGACTGTTTTACTTTAAGGTTCTCCATCTCCTTTACTGTATTTTCCAACTCTTTTTCTAATTTTTCTATTTCTTCTGAAAGACAACATAATAGAAACATCCATATAGAAATCTTACTCATCTAAACTTAAATTTGTTACCATTAGTTATAGTTCTAGAATATTACTATTACCTATATTAAATCTCTCTAGAGCTTCCTGCCTGTCATGAGTAGTCACTGGCTGCCCCTCCAAGGTATCCAGTGCTCGCAAGTGGAATATGGTGTACAAGCAATAGTGAGGGAGACTTGCAACTGGATTGTTGGCAAGGGATAGAGAAGTCAGATCTTGCAGAGGCTTCAGTTTAGCAATATCATGGAGCTAAATCAAAGACAAATTGGTACAATAGTTAGAAAACCTTTCAAGAACAACTAAACCCCCATCATATAATTTCTGATTGTATATTAATTAGATTCATATCAAAATGTCTATTTTAATATTTATGCTAAATGGGTATTTTTATAAAACTACCAAAATATGCAATACTATGACTAAGCTAGCTTTCTGAGATCAAACTGTGACTGTACCTGACTTAATTTCATAGATGCCCTTTTGTAGTTGCAAAACACAGAAATTAACCTGGACCACAGAAGCATTTGTCAGTTTTCCTGACAGGAGACTTCATAAGGCTCCTAACAGCTATTTTGACACAAATGCTCCAGAAAGACATCTCGTAATTAATCACAATAAGCTGGCCATGTAAATTTATAAGTTCACCCTAGTGAAAAGATTTTTAACAATTACTGTTTATCTTAATCACTTACTGACGATACTTTATTCTTTTCCAAATTAAGAATGCGCAGGGACCTCAATTTCTTCCCTACCCACAAAGGAATGTGCTCAATCTCATTCCCTGCAAGATTCAGTTTTTGTAGATTCAGCATGTGTTCTATACCTTCAATTTTACTGAAAGCAAGAAGAGAAACATACTAATAAAGGACACCAAAGTTACATTGCAATTGAGGCATTATGGGCAAATTAAAGCAAATTCTGTTTCAACTATTTACCATCCAAAAAATAGGAAAAAAAAACCCAAAACCCACCCAGTAGTTTATTTCAACTGACTCATATTTTAAAATAAAGCTACTCTGGTGTAATTTAAGTGTTACATTAGGAAAAAAGCTAAAGAGCATTCTAACAGTGTACCACAAATAAGGCTCTTGTGGCTATATTATTTTTTAAACAGAAACAAACTGTACGTAACTGCAGTCTCAAGACATATACCATTAGCAAAAGCAAAAACTACTCTGACCTCTTCATTTCCTGTTAAGAAAGGAAGTTGTGTGAATGCAACATATAAAAAAAACTAGCGTCTTGCATACTTCCTTTTGTTAAACTTCTTTACTGAAGTTGTGGCTTCTCTACTGTAAAGTCAGTCTCACATAAAAAGATCATACATGACTAATAGGAAAATTAAAGGAAACAAGGAATTTTGTTATTGCTTGAACCATTATCCTTCAGCATGTTTTTTCAGTACTCAGATATAACATCCAACTCTCAAAACATGGAAATTGAAAAAGCAACTCAGTGAATTTCTTCTTACCTGATTTTGTTGTAAGACAAATTGAGTTCACGCAACTTCAACAGTTTATCCAACTTCTCAATCTTTTCTATTTGGTTGTTACTGATATTCAATGACTCTAATTTAGAGCACTTTTCCAAATTTTCTATGTACTAAACAAAACAAAACAAAAAACTTTTCTTTAGCATTACAACTGTGCTGCTTTTTAAAGAGTAAGGTAGTTTGGATTTTACAAAAGCTACTTGTAGAATTGGATTAAGATAGCTGATTTACCTTAAATTTCTTGTCCCCATCCTTCACAAAAGAAAGATTCAGTGAGCTTACATATGCCAAATTTTCCTGTTTGGATAAAGTTTTTATAAGGGATTCTGTAATGTACCTAACTCCTGGATTAACGCCATTTTCAGCTGAAATTAAACAGAGAAAATACCTTCAGTAGTGACCTTTATTGTATTTTATTTTGCCTTGAACTGAATACTGGGTAAACTTTGAAAATTATTCTCCAACACAGGCTCAGAGAAGCTGCAAAAGCATTTCAGTTACTGACATGTAAGTGAGCACTGTCCTTTTGAAAAAGGTTTGCCATTCATCTTCTTGAGCCAGTCTTCTCTCCCGGTGCAGAATATAAGAAGTAAAGATTTCATTATTCTACATAGAATCTTGTGTAGAATCATTACTATCCTTTATGAATTTTGAGTGCCAAGAGATAAAAACAATCTTTAAATTAATGTGATCACAGAATATTGGCTTTGTATGCTTTTGGTATGTACTTTAATAACAATGATTTGTACAATACCTTCATGAAACTGATTCTCAAAAGCAGCTTCTATATTTCTTGCTGGAATATGATGTTGTTGGTGTCTCCGCTCCCTGCCTTTGCGAGGAGATGGAGATGCCTGTTGACTAAGAGGTGATGGTGATCTGGTACTTGAACTGACAGTAGACATTGGACTAGGAGTCCGAGAAGCCGACATCTGCCCTTCCCCACATAATGCTTTGTGTACCGAGCCTTTCTTCATTGCTGAAGATACAGGCTATCATATGACCAATAGCTGTAAGAAGAAAAATGAACATTTGAGATTTTCAAAATCTATACACAACTCTAATTCCTAACAGGTTCCATGCCAACAGAGGTGCTATGGAATCACATTTCTTAATGACTTTAAATGCTTGTTTTCTCTGTATCATTATGTTTAATGACACAATTTCTCATTTCAGCTGATGCACCACTTTGTGCATTACAGAGGTGATATTTTTTCTATTTTTTCCATAAAGAGTATATTTCCAGCAGTGATCCACTGCCAAAAATAAAACCCACATTTAAAGCAATTCTCTACCACATCCAGTTTGCATGGACGAAATCATATTAGGAGGGATAAACATTAGGAATCCGCTTGGTAGTTTTTGTAAGTATTTTACATCTTGGTGACTATCCTTGATTCATGGCTTAGATGAATTCTCCCCTTTTGCAAACACCAACAACTGGCTGGGAAATTCGACAGAATTTTAACACAAACCTCTCCCAAAGAATACCATATTTCCCTAGAGGGCAAGCACAGAAAGACTCGTGTCCTCATTCTCTACGTGAAATCCCCTGTAGTAACTATCTTCCCGTGACTGGTTTTTACCAAATCCTAAAGTAGGATATTTTTAGCCATTCTTCAAGATAAAAACATCTGCTTTTAATTTTTTTTTCTCCCCTTTTATAGATGGGACAAACCACTCACATGGCACAATGCTTAGAAGATTTTTTTCATTACCACAGAATTATGACCATCTATAAAAGAAAACAGAGAGCAAGAGAGAGAGCAGGAGAACGCTCCCCTGGTCTATCTCCATGTTTAGAGACACAGCCCCTGTCAGTCAGAGGCCGGAAAGCGAGATCAGTCGGGGGAGGTGAGGGGAAGGCGGTGATGAGCTAAAGCAAAACCACCCAGCGACGTTTCTTAGGGAGCTGAGGCAGGCAGCTGGGCACTTTGATGCCACTTCCTGAGGAGAAAAAAAGTGCTTTTCAAGGCAAACGCACGACAGAAGTCTCATGTTAAAAGGCGGTAAACTGAGGTAATTCGGCCTGGGCCCTGTGGCCGCCACCCCCGCCCGTTAACGGCGGCCGCCCCGCCCGGCCCTCCCGCACCTGAGGGGTTGGCGCCCCCGCGGCGCTGGCTCCGCAGCCCCGCGCGGGGGACTCCGCTGAGCGGCGGGGCCGCAGGCGCGGCCAGGAGATGCCGGTACCCGCTCGGTGCCGCTTTGATTACCTGCGTTGACATGGTAACGTCGTTCCACCGCTTCCGCCGAGCCGCCGCGCGCCGCCTGAGAGCACCGGGCTCGCGGCGCCCTCTCGCCAACACCCCAGCTCCCCGTGCCCCGTCTTTCTCGCCTCCCCCTCCCTGAGCCGGACACCTTCCCACACGCGAGACCCCAGGTGCTGCGGCTCCTTTAAGAGCCCGGCGCCATTTTGTCTGGCGGTTGGCAACCCACTTCGGGGGCCGCAAGGCCAGGGACCTGCCGGGGCGGGGCCTCGCGCGGCCACGCCCCTCACAACGGTTTCTCTCCCGCCTTTAACTGCGCGCTCTGCGCACGCGCGGCCCTTCCTGCTGCCTCACGGGCCCCTCGCGAGGGGAGCTGAAAATGAGGCCGGGAGGCAGGTTTGAGGGAGGGAGGAGTTGAATTTATTATTTTTTAATCAGTTTATTTATTTAGCTTTCCTTTTTGAAAGTACTGAGGTTTGAGGCAGATGGGAAAGCTTCTCAGCTGCCAAAGGTGGATTCTTTAAACGTTTGTCCAGAAGTCTGCTCAATAAAAAGCTAAATCACTATGTGAAAGCATTCTACAGCAGTAGTTCTTTGTTTGTTTATTTTTGATTTGCCTTTATATATCTGTATGTATCCTAGTGCATTTTGATTTCTCTCTGAAAAACTGTCCTTAGATTGATCTTTGTAAGTAAAATTGGTGATACACAGCACATTTGGTCATGACCAGTTGAATGCAGTGGACATAAATAAATTACCACTGTTTTTATATCAATATTTAGACAGAACTCTTGTTAAAAGGTTTCTTTGTTTGTTTTTGTTTTGTTTTGTACTGATTTTAATTCTGTGCAGCTCATTGTGAGATATAGGGTAGAAAATTCAGTAGGCCAAAACAGGAAAGTGATTTAGGTCAGAAGTATGATTTGTAACTATAGTTAGTCAACAAACAAAATTGTTAAACCTTTAGAATGTGTTCCATTGTTCTTCATTGTTTCCTTAGTCACCCCTTTCATA
This sequence comes from Eudromia elegans, assembly GCA_003342815.1. NCBI lineage: Eukaryota > Metazoa > Chordata > Aves > Tinamiformes > Tinamidae > Eudromia > Eudromia elegans. The sequence continues at coordinate 1,963,958 of PTEX01000017.1, forward strand.
TTTGTTTTTAATGAATTCTCATAGTTTGATGTTGAGTAGTAGGTGTTTGGGTGCGTATTTTCAAAAGCACTCAGCAGCTTCTATAAGACTTTGTTCTATATGTTACTGCTTCCCATGTGGTTTGTCACCTACATTTACTGAGGAGCCTGTGTCGACCTTTTTATAGTTTAATTTTATATTGATCAGAAATGTTTTGTAAATGTCTCTTCCCGTAAAGGTTGACTACGGTATTTGTTTAAACTTGAAGAGTCTTGCACAACTTCAGTTTAACTGTCTATGAATTTGTTGAGGTGCTGTGCTTAATTTCAGGCGTGCAAAGGTTCTCCTGCCAATCTTCTCTCAGCAATTGCTGTCTAAAATAGTATATATTATGAATTTCTAACTTTCATATTACCCTTATTTTGTAATCTAAGTACTTGGGAAGGTGGTCTAATCAGGAATGTAAATGAATAAAAACTGTTTGCAGGTGATGAGTTATTTCAAAATGAAGAAATGAAATTTGCAATCTAAGAAACATACTGTATTTGATATAGTTCTTTTTTTTCCCCTTCAGAAATAAATCTAAAACTAAAAACTTTCATAAAATATTTTTGAAAGAAAATATGAATCTGTGTGGGTTTTTTTGTTTGTTTTGGTTTTGTTTAGCTGCCTCTGAAAGGGGGTTTCTGTGTGGCTGTAAAACAGAAGGTTTGGAAAGATGTAGTTAGGATTGTGTTATGCATCTTAAAAGAAAAGTTCCTAAACTTACCTCTTCTGGCTTTTTTGAAAGTTAATGGGAGGATCTTGGTGACTGGAGGGTGAAGTCACATTGTCGTAAAACAAGATCTGTGATTAATTATTAACTATTAGTGAAATGTGTTGGTGATATTTCTGTTCATCTGTAAAAACCACGTACAATTTAATTCACATTTGCTGGCATTTATGGCACGTTGTTTGTGAGGCTATGGCTATATTAATTTTTCTCTTTGTTTTGCTGTTTTCCGGGACAAGTTTCAGTCAAGAGAAAACGTAAGTAAAATAAAATGTTTGCTGGAAATGTTACTTGACTGTCAGCTACTCTTCTAAGTAAATAGATAGGATTTAAGTAGAGCCAAAGGCCGCAATGCCAATCTGATCTCTTCTCACACACACAAAAAAAAAAAAATCTAAGTGGTGTATGTGGAATTTCTACCTAAAAAGGCACTTCTTCCTCTGTAATGAATGTATTTGTAACCAAAGAAAGCTTCGTCTCCTTATGTGCCATGGTTTCTGCATGTACAGACAAGACAAACTTGCAGAAAAGTTAGGAAGTAGAGCTGGTATTCACTGTTTTGTGTGTGGGCATATTCTGTGCTGTGGGTTTGGTAAAAGCTCTTATTTAAATACAGTTTTGAATTTACTTACTAGCACTTTTTTGGATTCTTGTATCTCTCAACAATGGTGTATAGAAAGTGGTCAGCCTGAAGTGCCTTTGGAATTTCAGGAGAAGATGCACATGTACTGCAGATTATTCAACATAATGTGCAATTTTCTAGTCAGGTTTATTAAACATTCAGGACTAAAGTCTGTGACTTTGATGGAGTAAAGCATGCTTCAGCTTATAGGGTGCTGATGAAATCGGAGTAGTCCTGCAAAACTTTATTCACATTTGCGTTTATTGTGCGTAGGTTCATTGATTTCAGTGAGAGGTTTGATGGTAAGAATATTCCACAAGTGCACGACTGTTTGGAGGATTAGCATCACAAGATTTCAGCTGGCAAAAGGAAAAATTACTTCCATGTGAATAGTCTGTCATATTATATGCGCCCTTATGTGTCTGCAGGATCAAATCCATAAACATTAGCCTACTTAAGCTTTTATTTTTTAATACTATATTACAGTTTTCATTAAAACTTCTCTAATTAGACTAGCTTGTCCTTAACTGGTGTGCTAATATAACTAGACCAGATTTCTGTCTTGTTTGCTTTAGCGCTGTGTACGTAATTTAATTATAAATGCAAGTAATAAATACAAAAGGGAAAGTATAGTTCCATTATCTCTTCACTGTTTTATGTTTTCCATACAGATATGTCCTTACAGCACCAAAGATCTTCCGAATTGGAGCATCTGAAAAAGTTGTAGTTCAAGCTTTTGGTTATGGGGAGGAATTTTCTGTCAATATTGCCTTAAAAAGCTTTCCAGATAAGCTTGTTACTTATTCTTCTGACTACATGTCTTTAACGCCAGCCAAAAAATTTCAGGATGCTGTAACATTAACGGTAATGATTTCAGACTCTACTTGTGTATTTATTGTTGCCATTTCGTCATAAGTATCAAAAAAAAGCACAACAATGAGTCCCCAGCTGTTTAAACTGACAAGAGAAGCTTAGGGCCCTGTTCCTCAGTCTGCCATGCGCAGGTTATTTCACTGTAGTTTATCTGAAATTGAACTGACTGGATAAAATTAGTGTAATGAAGTTGTGGATGATGTTGTAATTTGGTATGAATTATCATCAGGATAGTAAGTCCCGTTAAGATACTCGGCAAGAAATACTAGAGGAAAATAGAAGAAATACCACTTGTAAAACATTGTAATATTCTTTTAAATTCTGCATATTTCATCTTCCCCCAGCTTCAACCGGCAGATTTACCAAGAACAGCAAACTCAGTCCAATATGTATATTTGGAAGCGGTTTCCCCACATTTTACAAGGTTAAAAAAAATTCCAGTTTCTTATGAGAATGGATTTCTCTTTATTCAAACAGACAAACCTGTTTATACTCCTGACCAATCAGGTAAAATCATACTTATTTTTACTGACTCTCAGTTTTTAGAACCTACTAGGATTGCTGAGGGATTAGGATTTAAATGCACTTTAGGGTTTAGCCATGTTATATTATCATTGGCTACTATTTCACTTTTTAATTAGAATAATACTTCTAATAGTTTTAGCATTTTATAGAAATAAATTGCTTCTCCCAATATCCTCTCAGCTCAGCCCCTGCCATCTACAGCATAAATTATTAATTTAGATATGAAAGTGTGAAAGATTTTGATGGGAATATGCAAAAAACCTTATTGAAAAATAATGATGATCGAGTTGTTGGTTTCACGTATATTGAGCTCTCTTCCCATGAAGGTGATAAGCTGGAGTTGTGAGGATAAAGATTCACTTTGTGCTGGGATGATTCAACATGAAAGAGTTTTGGTGCTGGATTTTTTCGTTCCCGGCATCAATAGATGTCTCTTGTTTGGGCACCATGTTGACAAGAGGTCAAGAACATTTTGTAGGTACTGAAGATTTAAGAAATTAGTATGGATAAAAATGTTTGTTTGTTTTTTGGTCTCTCATAAAAGCATGACTTTATTGTAACAATTCTTCCAGTGAAAGTCAGAGTTTATTCTTTGAATGAAGAACTGCAGCCAGCTCATCGAGAAACTGTCCTAACTTTTGTGGTATGTTATGGTTGAATTTAATATTGACAATTGTCCAGGCTGTGATTAAATTCACTAAAAGATTTTACTTTAAATAAGAATGATCTGTAATTTCTGATTCTTTTCTGTTATGATTTAAAGGATCCTGATGGAGTAAAAGTGGATATTACAGAAGAAGATGATTTTACTGGAATAGTTTCTTTTCCGGACTTCAAGATTCCTTCTAATCCTAAGTAGATTTATTTAGTGCTTTTTATGAATAATTAAGATAATACTACTATTTTTAAAAGGCCATCTTTTTGCTGGTGTACTGAATGTGCATAACTTACTTGAAACCTCAAGAGTTCTAACATTTGGCATTATGTGTAACCTCGTACAATAAGGAACTTGGGATCAGGTGTTGTCGTTTCACTTCTAAACTGTCATTTATTTCCTAGAGCCAAACAGGAAGTTTACTCCCTGTAATTCAAATCTGTTGAATTTTCTGAAATGTGAGAAAGTGAGATGTAGGATATGATAAGAATGAAATTAGAGAACAGTTAGTGATAAGTTAATCATCTTCAACTGAAGAGGAAAATTTAAAAAAAAAATCACTATTGCGGAGATGGAAGCACAGCATAAGATGCTTTCATTTTAAGAAATGAAAACTTCTGTATTCATACAAATCACCACCAACAGCAGCATACGAAATACACATCTTCAGATCTCCTTTTTGCCTTGAGAGGGTGCTGAAGAGTCGCTGGCAGGAAGAGCACACACTTAAAAATGCTTTTTGACTGATATGCTTTCCGTTAGGAAACTGAGAATAATTCGATCTGTGCCAGAATTTATTTTGTATCCATATTGAACCTGAGCTTTTTTTAAGCAGTAAATCTACATAATTTTAATAGTAGTGCCATAAAGCCGAAAGATTGAGGAATTTTTTCTTTTTAAAATATATATTACATGATTTACTGTCGTGTCTTAGTGCTCCAGCTAGAGAGAAGGACCCTGATGCATGAGTCTGCCTTAGCAGTCTTGTCTTGACTAATGCATGTTATTCATGTTACTGATGCACTGTCAATGTAGATGTGCATACCTGCTCTCAGTCAAGATCTGGTTGCTTGTATGTTTACATGGTCTTCACTCAGCATGACCTTTTTGGTTGATTCAGTTACTGTAAAATGGTTGTTTTAGGCCAGAGTACAAAGTTTTATTAGTAGAGCTTTGTTGGTTTATTTTGCTTCATTTGAGGTGGTAGTACACTGAGGACTCACTTTCTTTGTAAGCACAAGGTAATGCATGTGAGAACCAGAACTTTAATTGTCTATTAAGTAAGAAATTAAGAGCTAGCATGCTTAAAATATTCTTTTTTTTTTTTTTATGGTAGAGATATGTTACTGTGTGTTCTTTGATCCAGCTTGGACTCTAAATGCTTCTTTATCACAAATGTGTTTGCTTTTTTTGTAGAATTTCTGAATTATTTTTAAATGTGCTAACTGCATCAGATTAATCGGCAACTGCTCATATCCTGGGACCAAGGAAAAAGAATGTACTTTTCATTAATGTTGAACAAATGTTACTATATTAAAAAATTGGCAAAGATTAAATGAATGTAGTATGGAAATTAAAGCAAGCTAGATGAATTTTCTTTGAGATATAAGAGCGTAACATTGAGAGAAGCTTTGCACATGTAACTTGTATAGGTTTATGTGAGGCAATTTGAAATTAAATAAGTGCCTTTTCTCTGCAATTAGAAGCAGTCAAAAGTCATCCAAATTATGTTAAGTAGAGATGCATTAAGTTAAATAAGTGATGCATAATAACCCTGCTGGCAGCATAACCATCTTGGAACACCAAATGGGCATTTGTCTCATCTCAGAGTGAGAGCAGGCCGGTAAAAGATGATAGCAAATAACTTTTTCCTGATCTCACTTGCATTTGCAGTTTTCAGAATAGGTTTATGCTTGCCCTCATTGAACAAAAGATATTGATGATGGACACAATATAAATAATGACATATTATTTTCAAGTTTATATCAACCCTTTAAAATAATTCTTAGTCCATTTAATTTAAAATAACAAAAAATAACAAGCAGAATCTTCTAAAAATAGATGTGAACATGCATTTTCACTCTAAATAGCTATTGACATAAAATATCTTAAGCAGCCTAATTTTCATCTTCAGAAATAATGTGATTGGTTGTTGACTTTTTGTAGGTATGGAGTTTGGAAAATTGAAGCCAAATACAAGAAGAATTTCATAACCTCAGCGGTTGCAAAATTTGAAGTTAAGGAATATGGTAATTTGTGCACGCAATACAGGATGGTTGTACTGTGGAAATGTAGTAATATACTCAGAAGTGCCTGAGCGAGCACATGGCCTTTTGATTAAACCATGCAGTGGTTCTATGTGTAGAGTAGTGCCATGGAGCAATGTTGCTTTAAGCTAAATTCTAATATCAGTATTAGACTGTATTAATACAACTTCTCTCTAGATAGTCATTCTTCTGCCTGCTAGACCATCTTGACACAGCTGCAGTGTTATAAAATCTGGAACAGGATTAGCCACAGATAACTCAGGGCTTTTATGACTTGTGCTGCACTGTAGACAAACAGATGGTTTTATTTTTGGGCTCTAATGTAATTCCAGTCACTTGAAACTGAGTGGTTATTCTTTGAAGCATACACAGTGGCCTCCTTCTGAGTAGCTGCAGCTTAACATCTAAAAACATATCTAAGTTGCTTTATTTTCTGCTTGATTTTTAGCAATGCCAAGTTTTTCCATTATCATAGAGCCAGAAAGCAGCTTTATTAGCTCTGAGAAATTTGAGAACTTCAGGATTACTGTGAGAGCTAGGTAAGGAAATTTGGATGCATTTGTAGCTATGTACATCTTCTATCTCAAAAGTAATTCTCTTGTGTCCAGAAAACTTCCTCTGCTCGTCATCGAATCTTCTTTGCTTTGTAAGATAACTAAGGTGTATTTTTTTTTCCCCCCATTGGGAAAAAGGAGTCTTTGAATCTTTGCTTTCTATTCCTTGCTTAGGAAGTGACTCTGTTCTGGAAATGAATGCTTTGTTGTAGCCATTAGAATGGTCATGTTAAAAGCATTTCTGTTCTTTTGTTTCCAGCTATTTTTATAATAAAAGGGTTCCAAGTGCTGATGTTTTTCTTCGTTTTGGAATAATTGAAGAAACTGGGAAAAAAATGATACCTCGTGCTTTGCATGTAACCAAGGTAAGAAAAAATGAGCACAGTTTCCTTAGGTTTTGGGTACTCAGTTCAAAATTGATCTAATCCCACTGAAGTTTTCCCATCACATTTTATGTAAATGGATTCTGATGTCTAGGTTGCATTGACAACAATTGATTTACTCTATTACATAAACTTATAATATATGCAAAAGAAATCAAGCAGAGGATAAATGTTAAAATACTGAATCATGGTAGTAGGCAGGCAGTTTGAAAGTAGATTGATGTGTTACAGGGAGTTTGTTCTCTGCCAATTCTTTCTCTCACATAGTCTGACCTCTTTGATTTAGTCATTCGAAAATGACAAAAGACATTACATTTCCTGAATCAGCAAAGATATATATGTGTTGTTCCTGCCTCTTGTTGGACCTACTTGCCAATACATACACATTGGTTAGCTGATTGTCAGTAATTCTAGGGAACAACATATTCTTCATAACAACATTCCTGCCTTTCAGTTCCTCTGAAAATGAATACCGACCAGAAGCACACTTAAAGTAGAATGTATTTATGTTGCATCTATAGGATATTTCTATACTATTGATTATAAATTACTTTAATTTTCAGATCGTGGATGGAGTTGCTGAAATCAATTTTAACAGCAAAAAAGCAGTTAGTTTTATAGGGTTTCAAAGTCTAGAAGAATTGGATGGGTTACACTTATATATTGCAGCATCAGTTCTAGAGTCTTCAGGTAAGTTGCTTTTTAGTTGATTTTTTTTTAACGTGTGCACATCAGCTAAATTGGAAAACAAAACTATATAGGTAATCTTCTTGGTATCAGACTTCCTTGAGTATTCAGCAAACCTTTTTCCAAAAGCTTACAGGGAAGAACCACCCACTCAGTGTTAAAATTAAGGGATAAACGTATTTACTTTGTTTTCACACTGCGAGCAGTTGAATCCTTAGGTGCAAAGACTTCATTGTAGCAAAGAGAGTCTTACTACTGTGTGAGTATTATGTTGTGTATAATATTTGCTATATAAAAAGCAAATAGTAGTAAAATACTTAAATAAAATGATTTATCATTATATTTTTTCAACTTACCCTTGGAAAGCAAGTGGAGAAAATATATTTTTAATTTAATGCTTAAGAGGACTGTAATATTTCCTTAGGTGGCCTCAGTGGTGAAGCACAGTTTGATGGAGTCAAATTTGCTGTATCTCCTTACAAACTGAATTTGATTGCCACTTCTCTCTTTGTGAAGCCTGGGCTTCCATTCTTCATTAAGGTGAGTTAATATTTTTGCACATTATAACATGTAGCCTATCATGCAGAAGATTTTCTTTTCTTTCAATGTGTTGTCATAGGTCTGTTCATCTACCCTTAAAATACTTTTAACTTCATCAACCTATTTTTTCATTTACTATTTTTGAAAAAGTTTAGAAACTACAGTAAATATTACTAGCAGTAGTATCCTTTAGTATGCTTTTGCTTGAAAGATACTGTCATTTTAATAGGAAAATTTCTCTATTCCACTGAACAGGTGCAGGTGAAAGATACAGTAGATAACTTTGTTGGAAACCTCCCCATAATTGTCACCGCCAAATCACTGAGCGAGCAAATGGATGAGACTGAACTGATACCTGAGGGCTCAGAGGCTGGGAGAAGAGAAACAAGTGTGAATGATGGAACTGCTCTATTTGTTGTTAATATCCCATCTCATAACAAAATATTAGAATTTCAAGTGAGTTTAAATTCTGACATTAATTTATTTCTTAGATGATTAGTTGTGTACTTTTGCCAATGAGTGACACTGACGGAAAGATTTTGCACTCAAAAGCTAGCAATTTCTAAACTTAAGATTGTGATCAAAGCTGTGAAATGTAAATACTATAACAAAGCATCATTTGTATACTATGTTGTTCTAAAACTATTTTTTTTGAGAAGGATAAGAAAACGTGTATATCCTAATTTGTCACATAATTTCTTAGTGTTGTAAAATACATGGTCTAAATGAATCGTGTAAGAAATCTCTGAAATCTGAAAGTGCTTGTCTCACTCTTTGACCTTGTGTGCTTACTTAAATGTTCAATTTTTATACTAACATTTTAATTGGATTTGATGATCTTTTTGTTAAAGAAAACATGAAAGCTTTTACTTGACCTTTATTTTATTAATTCCCCTGAACAATGTATTAGAGATCATTATTAGTGTTGTGCCAGCTTGTTTGTTTTTTGAAATACAATTTTGTACTTAAACTATTCAGAAGTCAGGACATTTGGGTTGTGTTTCCTCCTTTTCTACAAATTTTTTTCTGGTATTCATACCACTTAGGTTAGAACTGCAGATCCAAGTCTTTCAGATGAAAACCAAGCAATTAAAACATATGAAGCAAAAGCTTATTCATCATTAAGTCAGAGTTATCTTTATATCGACTGGGCTTCAAACCACAAAATCTTGCAAGTAGATGATTTCATAAATATTAATGTATACCCACGCAGTCCCTATGTCCATAAAATACATCACTACAGCTATTTGGTAAGTAACAGGTGTTTCCATATGAAATATTGTAGAGTGAGTAAATAAATGGTCTAGAATGAAGAACCTCCACTGTCAAGAGCTCTCCTCAGCATAAAGCGTATACAATTCAGATAACTATTCAGATTTTCTACTGTTTTTGTCATAAAATGCTGACATGAGCAGATACCTAAAAAGTGTTGTGTGGGGAAGGGTTAAAGAGAAATCAGTCTCGGTGAAAATGTCAGCCCTGTATTAATTGTTACCAGAACTTCTGTTTTAGGGGGTGAAGAGGAGAGTCCCCTTGAACTAAACACACTCATTCCAGATGCATTTTTGTATATATTGAATTTTATTTAAACTTAAAGTAGTTATTGCATGTCAGAAATATATTCAATATAAAATTTGTCTTTCTATTTTTCTTTTTTTCTATGGTAGTTAATGTCAAAAGGGAAGATTGTAAGCTTTGGAACTCAAGAAAGAAATAAGGATTTGGATTATGAGCATCTACATTTTCACATAACCCAAGAAATGGTTCCTTCAGCCCGACTTATTGTTTACTATATTGTCATGGGAGAAGAAACTGCTGAGTTAGTAGCTGATTCAGTTTGGCTGAACGTGGAACAGAAGTGTGGGAATAGTCTTGATGTGAGTAGTAAATCGGACATTAAAACTTGTAGGGGTGCACTCATGATTAGAATTTTCCTTGGAATTATGTAACTTCTTTAACACTTCTCCACACATTGAAGTTTATTTTTAAACAATATGCTTTAAAATGACCAATATTTGTTTTCAATTCATAGATTAAGCTGCTGTCAAGCAAACAGACACTGAAGCCAGGGGAAATCACATCACTTAATGTGAAAACAGAGTCCAGTTCCTTTGTTGCTTTGTCATCTATTGACAAAGCAGTGTATGGAGTCACAGGAAGAGGAAAGAGAGCTATGGAAAAAGTTAAGTAGTAATGCCATGATGCTTTGATTTCCAATAAAAGTAAATGTGGTTTTAAAGACAGATCTGAGATGACTCACTAGAACCGTTCAGACTTGGCCAGGGATAGTTTAACATATTAGAGCGCTCCTTGTTCAAAGATGACTGTGTTTATTTGTACTTCCTATAATCAGATTATGTTTTTAAGGTATGGTGGGAAGGTATGGCAAGATCTGGTCAGTGGATTATAGTGTTTTTAAATCTTTGTGGAATTTAACGTGTATGTGTTGATGTAAAGTATGACTCTCATGGTCCCTGAAAGCTTTCTATTTCTGTGATAAATGTTGCAATTCTTCAACTCTGAGCAATCAGATACAATGTGTATAGACTGGCAACAGAGAGGCTTTTGTACCAACTTTGTATTGGTTGAATATGTTTTGTAGCACCATTCGGGGAAAAATAAGGAGTTCATTTTCAACAAGCTAATGAATGGGTTGCATAATAGCGGCATTAGTGAAACATTGTTGAATCAGAAAGAAATGTGAAGTACCTTAGCTTTGTGCCACAGCAAAATGTTCATGTTGATTCTGGTGCTTGAATTAGCTAAGATAATTAGGAAATGGCACATTTTGGTGTGTTATGAAGTTATCTTCCAGACAGAAATGGCCTTTTTGCAAAGCTGTGATATTCCCATTTGTCATATAATGTGATCCACATTTTAAATAGCTGATGTAATTTTTCCTCAGATAATGCTACATTTGGAAAAGAGTGACCTTGGATGTGGTGCTGGAGGAGGAAGGAACAACGTTGATGTATTTAGAATGGCTGGGCTTACATTTTTAACTAATGCAAATGCTGATGATTCAAATGAAGCAGGTATATTATGTAATTTTTAACTGTGAAATTGTGGATTGTCTTTTCTGAAGTGTTCTGTTGTGGTGCACAGTTGTAGTATTGGAACTTAAAAATTTAATTGGAACTTAATGGGACTTATTAGAGAACATATATACCAAGAAATATGATTTTGAGGAAGGAAAACATCCTGGCTTATACAATGTTGTTTTAATTGAAATGAACATAATTTTTAATAATAGAACATGTAATTCTATATAATTATTTTAAAGCTCTGCTGTTACAAATACATTACCTGTTTTGTATTTTTTTAACAGATGAAACTTGCAGTGAGACTTTAAGAACCAAAAGGTCTGATTTTGAGGAACAGATACTCCAGAAAGGTGCTTAAAAAAATCTATTTAAATATATAATTATGAAAAAGATTATGTCCCTTAGAAATCAAGATTCTAGGTACTTCTACCTTTGTTTCTTTATGCATTTGCTTGGAGGAGGTAAAAAGAGATTGAGAAATATTGATGATAACATTGTAAAGAACCACATTTATAAAGCCTCTTAGCAATGTGCATGGTTTGAAGTTGCTGAGACTTAAGTATATTCATAAAATTCAGCTTAACTTGAGGTTCTTTTCTGCTTCTAAAGAGAGCCTCAAAACTTACAGTGTTACCAGGTGGCAGTCTTTTCCAGCAACAATCTGCCAAGGACCAAGGACTATCCAAAGAACTTTTCTCTCAAGTTTTGAAGTGAAATAAGTTCCTCTTTCTCTTATCTGTTCTATGTTTTATATTTTTAATTGAGAATAGTAGTGACGTAATTAGTGTCACTAGGATTTTAAAACTGACAAGTTTATGTTCATCCTCAAATCTATGTCTTCATTGAAATTCTGCAAGTTTTAAAGATAACTTAAATATAACTAGTTAAAAATGCTTTTTAAAGTAAAAACTCCATCTAGAGGAAAGAATTAGATAATTTATTTTATTATTTCAGTATCTAAATATGGTCGAGAACTTCGAAAGTGTTGCATGACTGGAGTCAAAGCGTATCCAGTCAGCAACACTTGCAGTGAGAGAGCTCGACGAATTCAGACTGGTGAAAAATGCATTTCAGCATTCATAGAGTGCTGTGAATTTGCCAACAGACTGCGGCAGGCGGAGTCTAGTAAGCTCCTGATACTGGCAAGAATGCGTAAGTACTGGAGTTTGACTCCTGGGTGGACTTGTGATGAAATACCTCGTGTAGAATATTGAAAGATGTAGAGCTGATTGCATTGTTACTTAACCTGTCTTTGTTATGTCAGAAGAAATTTTACCAGAATCCAAAGATCTTTTCTGATTCTTTGTTCAGTTAGGGCTGCACTGGGGAGCTGTGTTTTATCCACCCTTAAAACAAGCAGATGTGCACTAAGAGAGCACCGCTGTGTCTGAAGGCAATGCTAAACTTCAGTACTGTGTGAAGGCTAGTCTCTGGATCCTGTTCCCAGGCCCAAAGCAACCCTTTTTGCTCCCGGAAAAAAATCAATAGGACCACAAATTTTCTCATTTCCCAGTCTCTCTACAATTGCTAGTCCACAAGTTATGGTGTCTGGCTAATGGATGAGTATTTACATATGAGATTGGAAAGCTCAAGATTTTTGATGAGAGTATTTAGCTTTTTCTTTAAGAATACCTAGGGCATGTAGACACAATATAGATTTACAGAAGGAAAGGATGATGATTTTGAAGCCTTTGGCAGAAGGCTTTTGGCAAGGCTTTTTTACTTGCTTTATTTATGTTTAGATTTTGAGTCTGCATTGGAACTGGATGAAGCAGACGTACGAACTTATTTCCCTGAAAGCTGGTTATGGGAAGTTCATCAAGTTGCTTCAAGGTACTGCTTTCTCAGTTAATAACATTTGGCTAAGTCATCAGATTTTTAGAAAGTCAGTGCTAAAATTGATGTAACTTGGGTAGCCTTAACAGGACTGCTTGTGAAATGTACTAAAGTGCAGTTTTGTACAGCATGTTATTTATGCCATGTTTTCCTCTGTGTGGGAAAAGATGTCTGGTGCCTCTAAGTCACCTTTTCTTCTACTTTTGACCTTGCTAAACACTGATTTCTGTAAGGCCAACCAAAACTAAACCTTTGCAAACAGAAATCCAGAGGTCCTGTTCTGCATTAGAACTTTTCTGTCTGGGTCTGTATTAGATGCAGGAGTTGCTCTAGGCACAGACTGTCTTCCTGTTGATTGGTAGTTGCTGTTAACAAGTGACTTTGATAATGCATAAATGCACTAACTGTAAAATAAAACATTCTAAACACAGGTCAAAGACTCTCTCCCTTACTCTGCCTGATTCACTGACTACCTGGGAAATACAAGGTGTTGGCATATCTGATAAAGGTAGGTGCTGTAAACAAATTGGAATGTAGATAAAGAGTTAAGGAAACTTTCTGTTTGGATTTTGCAGATCTTCCTTTCTCTGTTGCTGTATTGTTCTAAGATATAACTTGATTTTTTTTTCTGATTATTAATCAGGAAAAGAAAACATGAAAATATATTTATATGTAAAGAAAATTACTTCATTTATTACTACGAATGTGAGAATTGGCTGTACTGATCAGAACAAAGGTGTCTCAAGCCTAGTCTTTTGTCTTTGATAGTGACCCATAATAGCTGAGGAGGAACTAGGAGGAGGATAGAAATAGCACAAATACTTGATGACTGTTCCTTGGCACAGCTTTGCAGTGTCCTTTTATCAATAGCTTAGGGACTGGAGGAATGAAAGAAATGGTGTGTGTAACATATGGCAGTCCAAACAGAAGCGTTGCTCTTAGGCTTAGGAGGAAGCAGAAGCCCAATGGACCAGCGTGTGTGCAAGTGTGTTAGAAAAGTAGCAGGTAGCAACTTGGGACAGAGTGCAAGAGCCTGGTTGCTTTTGAAAAAGCCCAGAGATCTCAAAGTACATTTTGAAAACCAATAAATCATCAATAAAGGCACCAGGGCTATGAAGAGTTTTTCAAACTTGTTTGTCTTAATTATGGACAAGGTAGTGTGATTTTTGTTTTTCGTTTTCTCAGGTATATGTGTTGCCAAGCCCTTGGAAGTACCGGTTTTAAAAGATATCTTCTTGAGTGTTTATGTTCCTTATTCTGTGGTGCGAGGAGAACAAATCCAGTTAAAAGGATCAGTTTATAACTATGGAGATTCTGTAATTAAGGTAATTTGTGGTATTAGTGAGTTCTGCAAAGATATTAACTAACTGAAAAAGCATCTTCTCTGTAAGCAATGAGTACAAGTGAATCAGATTTCCAGTACTTTAGACTGCTTTAGCTTACCTAACTATGTAACACTGAAAAGCAGTTGTTAAAAGTTTCATCTCCAACCATGCTCGATTACAGTGTTGTCATGTTCTTGCCAACAACCTTGAACCTGATGCAATTGTAGTTGTGAAAAGATTAATTTTTCTATTTCAAATATTAGGACAATGTGTCAAATAAATGATGGGATTTGGGAAGTGACCTGTTTCAGAACTAGTGGATTGTTGTCTATGGATTTAGTAAGAAAGCAACATTCCTGAAGAAATGCATTAAAACAGAAGAGTGAAAAATAATCTTGGAAAGTTTTCAAAGAAAATATGCAAAGGTGTTTGTGTGATGAATATTAAAGTGCGGCTTGGTCTTGGTATTGACCATTTCTTAGTGTGTCTCTAGTGCAAGTAATAGTAATTCCAAAGTTAGTAACACCCATTGCAAATAGAAATAGTGTTATAGTAATGGAATGCTCATTATAATATTTCAATGGATTTAATATTTCTCTGCTGTTGTGCATGTCATAGAAGTGAACATTTTTGATCTGTGTATTTCAGTTCTGTGTTAAAATAGCAACTGGTGATGGAATCTGTTCTTTTGGAGACACCACAAGTACTGGAACAAGGACACACAGTTGTAATTTTAAGCATCTAAATGGTGGCTCATCGTTACCAATTACATTCAGAATACTTCCTTTGGAATTAGGTCTTCATACTGTCAACTTTACACTGCTGGCTGCCCAGAATAGTGAAACTGTAGTTAAAACATTACGTGTAATGGTAAGGGGAAAAAAAAGTTTAAATATTTGTGAAGTTCATATTGATTCATTCACAAGAAGTATATGAAATCAGATATTTATATTGTTTTATCTTAATATTATCTGATTTCCAGATATCACACAATATCATTGAATTAGTTAGGAGATATACAGTGGAAAAAATGCATAACTGAGTATTTAGGTGCTTATATTTTTAACCCTTGCATATAAGATTTTTCAGAAATTTGTGTATCTGTCTATATCAATCTATATCTTAATAAACAAATAAAATGTATTCTAAGTTACTCTGAGTTTCCAGCTGCCTAAACTTTGTGGGAGTTTTTTTAAAATTTATATCTTTTTGCTTTTTATTTTGTAGCTTAATGTTTTCCTAAGCTTTTATTTATATCTTTTGTTAAATTTTATTAAAGAATAGAAGAAATTCATGAAAGAGCATGAAGGCTAAGATATACTATAGTTTTAAACTGTTGCTTCAGCTAGTATGTTTGATTAAGCAAAATATCTTCATTCTCTGCTTATTCCTTCTTTCTTAATTTTAGCCAGAAGGCGTTAAGAGAGAACTTCATGCAGGTTTTACTTTGGATCCAAATGGTGTTTATGGTATGAGAATGGATTATGTGTTTATCTCATCTATTTTTGTTTATATTTTCATTTTGTTCTTTCATGCAGTTATGACAACCAACTTCTGAGTAATAACAAAAAGCAGTAATTCTCCTTCCTGACATATGTCCTTTCCTGTGTCCTTTCCATGGTTTTCTTGCCCTTTAATACACTTAAAAATCCACCTCAAAATATCTTTTAAGAACAGTTTGGTTCAGTTCTTAAAGGGAACTTTGTATGTGTCTTTCAATGTGGTATGAAGATCTAGCTTTCTCAGTAAGCCTTAATACCAATTACCAAATAGAACGTTTTCATTCAATCAGAGGCAAATCTGTAATAAACTGTCAAAATCATACTGTTAACAACAACAAAGAAAGATTAATAAGTGTTTGGACTTTTTTTTATGGTTGATATGACTTAGATGTGCATTAGGGCATATTTTTGTTATTCAGTTGTGATCTTTAAATCTTCCAATTACATCTGATTCCCTGATTGATTGATAGATCCTTCCATATGCTGTATTGTAGGTTTAATCAAGAGACGACAGGAATTTCGATATAAAATTCCATTAAATCTGGTGCCTAAAACGAAAATTGATAGAAGCATCAGTATAAAAGGTAAATTTAATTGAAACTTTTAGCCTACTGCATATTTACTTTTGCTATATTTCTTTTGCTCCTATTTCTTATTACTGCTTTGTTTAAAATTCTATGAATGTATTCCTAGGTTCTCCTTCTGTTGTAGAAAGGATCTAGACATAAACTTCTGAAGTTGAATTAATATGAGATTACTGTTCCCTAATATGAGTCTGATTCTGCCTTACAATTACCCTTGGATCACCCCTCAAAATAAATTTTCTGTTTTGTTTTGTTTCCTTTCTATAGGACATCTTATGGGTGAAGTGATTGCCACAGTCCTCAGTCCTGATGGTTTCAGTTCTCTTACTAGCCTGCCAAAGGGCAGTGCAGAGGCAGAGCTTATGAGTATTGTCCCAGTATTTTATGTGTTTCACTACCTGGAACAATCAAATAATTGGCATTTGCTGGGTCCTAAAACCTTATCTTCAAGAACTGAAATGAGGAGGAAGATGAAAGAAGGTATAAAAAAATATATCTTCTCTTATTTTAGAGTTGTAGAGATGCCTTGACTTTAATTAAGATAATGTGTCTGAGTGAGTAAACATCTTTTTTTTTTTTTTTTTTTTTTTGCCATAAGCACTAAATCTGCCTAATATATTCCTTAGGAATTGTAAGCATCTTGTCATTCAGAAAACCTGACTTCTCATATAGCATGTGGAAGAATGGACAAGCTAGCACATGGTGAGTTAGAGGTCTTTTCTTTAGAAAGATGGATTGAAAAATCTTGATTTAATTCTTTTATATCTGACTTTTAAACGGTGATATGCATAGTAAGCTGGACAGGTGGACTTGACAGTAGATCTAATAGTGCGTAAATAGTGCTTAGATGCTTAAATAGCATCTTTTGAGTTCACGATTTCACTTCCTAATCCTTTTTCCCCCTCCCCCCCCCCACAATTACAACCAAGTTGCTTCAGTGGATAGAAGCAGATGTAACTGAGATAATCTCTAGGATTGTGCTCAGTTCTGAAACCTTCTCTTTTGCTTTACAATTGTACAAGCGGACTATATAGGCCCAGGTTCCCTGCAGAAGTCAGACACCTGGGCAAATGTAACACCTTGTGTGTGATGAATGAAAATGATATAGGTGGAGGGAAAAGGTGATAGCCCTTGTTCACACAGATTGTTCACAAATACTTAGTGCCTCTCTATTTGATATTTCCTAATCCTACTTTTTCTTACATAGAACAGGTAAGCACTTTTTTAAAATAATAATAATAATTTAAAAAACTTAATTAAAACAACTATATTCTGCTTGACTTCTTTGCCAGGTTGTCAGCTTTTGCTTTAAGGATTTTTGGACAAGTTAGTCAATATATAAGTCTTGATCACATTTCTGTTTGTAATTCACTTCTGTGGCTGATTGATAACTGTCAAATGCCAGATGGGTCTTTCAGTGAATTTTCAACTTATCAACCAGTGAAACTGCAGGTATGAAAATGAATTTACTTAGCTTTTTGTGTATACATAAAAATAAGTAGAGCGAATGAATTGTTTCAGGAGTGCAAGATATTTTAGGATATTTAGTGAAACCCAGCACATTCCTACATACTTCTGTTTTCCCAGTACAAGTAGCTACTTGCCATTTCTTAGAATTTAGGGAAAATCAATATGTAGGTTGATATATATATGTATATATACACACTTTCATATACTTTCATATATATTTTTTCCCAACCCTTTTGACACTTGCTACAGAAATGTGTTCCTTTACTCATTTAAACTGCAAAAAGTTGGTTTTGAGTGAACTATTTTTTTCTATTTAATTATTTTTATATATTTGATTTTGTAGGGTACATTGCCTACAGAAGCTAAAGAAAAATCTTTATATCTCACAGCATTTTCTCTTATTGGAATTGAAAAGGCAATTAAAATATGTCCTACTCAGGTAAATTTTATTTTTATTTCTGCTGGGAGTCATGTTTTGGGATTCTGTTTTCTTCTGTTTCTAATTAACGTTAGACCAGAGAATCAAGAGGCTTTTTTTCTCATTGTCAGATGTTGAGATTTATTTGCTTTACTAGTCTTTGACTTTCAAAATAAGTAAAAGAACAATAGGAAAATTCTGGAGCCCTTCATTCTAGGATTTACTGTAGAAGATATTGCATGTAGCTATTTTATCCTCATAGACGTATTTCTTTAAATACATTTAACGTGTAAACTGTGGATTGTTCATCTTCTCAGAGAATCCATGATGCTAGAAACAGAGCAGGAGATTATTTGTTGAAAAATGTGCGATCTGCTGGAAGCCCCTTTACGATGGCAATAAGTGCATACGCTTTAGCTCTTGTGGACGCGAGCCATCCCGCTGCACAATCAGCGTTCTCTGCACTGAAGAAGGAAGCCGTTGTCATAGGTACAGCTTATTCTAATCTGTATTCAGATTATTTGGGTTTTATTATTTAAGAATATTAATCTAGCTGTGTAGTTTCTTTAGGTTAATAGTGTAACTGAAATATTTTAATTGTTGTTATACATATGATAGAAGGGGATATTTCTTGAACAGAAGGCGGCAAGGTAGAACTTCTAAGAACACGTCGTCTTCAGCACCAAGACATCTGATTTCAGAGTGGTGATATCGGTCTGTGTATCTTTTTTTTTTTTTTCTCATTAGGAAAATATTTAGTTTGCTATCTAAAAGTTAACCCCATCTGTAGGATTTGCAGTCAAATACATACTAATTTCTCACTGATTGCTGAATATGTCTTCATAGCTTCTTGTGAATGCTCTTCCTTTTTAGTGATTTTTTTGTCATAAGCAAGAACTTCAGAGTATTTTCTTCGAAGTAACCTTTTCTTTTCTTTTGGAATAGAATATCTTTGTTCTGTCTCTGTGAAAAGTGGCTTAGCGAGAAAAAGAAAAAAAGTTATTTTGTTGCTTTGGCCTCAGTTTTTAAGACCTGAAAGTGTATCGGGGTTGTTTCTAGAATAAAAGTTTGACTTAAAACTGTAAGGGAAGCACATCATCATCTCGTGATAAAAGCAGAAAATTACTCCTCCTTTCTCTTTGTGTGTAGACAATAGTCTGTTTAGTTTAGCCTGGTTGGAAGCTGTTGCTGTTTTTCAATATGAAACACTACTTATATATTTTTGTAGGTGACCCACCAATTTATCGGTTTTGGAAAGATACTTTAAAAACATTAGACCAAGACACTCCACACGCAGGTACTGCCCAAATGGTTGAGACTACTGCGTATGCCTTGCTTACTGCTCTGCTGAGAGGGGACAAAAACTATGCTAATCCAATTATCAAATGGTTGTCTGAAGAACAAAGGTATGGTGGAGGATTCTATTCAACTCAGGTAAGCTTTTGGGTATTTTGTTCCCACTCTTCAACTATCAAATTCTGAGAAGGCTTAAAGGAGTAATCGCTTTAGATGGCCAAATTGGTGACTCGGGTGTCCCACATACGGTCCTGGTACCAGATGACTGTTAAGATGTTTTTCTGTGGGAAAAATCACTACTTTGCATAAAGTCCATTGTAAGTAGAAATCTGCAAGGTCATAGAATAATTATATTTGGAAAAGACCTTCAAGATCATTGAGTCCAGCCATAAGAGCATTGCACTGATTTCAATTGTACTATAGAAAATACTAATTTGTGCAATATCCCATTTTTTTTAAACTGTAAAAAGAAAGCTATTAAATAGAAAATGACAAATGCTTTATTAATCTTTGCTTACATCCTTTTTTAGTATTCATTTATATATTTTGGAATTGTCTAAGCATGCCTAAGAGTAGGATATTAAATACCTTTCTGAGATTTTAAGTGTATCACTGAGAAACCGCTGAGCTGGTTAAATAGTAATGGTATTGGTTGTTGCTGTGTGTACTCCTGGTTAAGTGGTAGAAAATAAATTGTTATTTTTAATTCCTGAAAGTAATTCTTTATAACTGATTTCTGAACAGGACACAATTAATGCACTTGAGGCCTTGACTGAATATTCACTTCTTGTCAAACGGCTTAATTTGGACATGAATGTTAAGATCGCATACAAACATAGTGGTGATCTCAATGAGTTTAAACTGACAGAAGATAATTTCTTGGGAAAAATTATGACAGTGAGTAAATAGTATCACTTTTGTAAAGTGAAAGCAGCATTCTTATTAACTTGTTAAACTTGGTACTAAGCTTCCAAGCTTGCTTTTTGTTTTAGTATTACAGGGATTGGTCTGATGCAGCAGGTGTTTGAGGACTTTGTTCTTTAAAAAATCCCATTTTGCTAATCTTACTAAATTTAAATAAGCATTTCCATATATTATCTCTGCTTGTTCGTCTGAACAATAGCTGTATAGCTGTAGAAGCTATTTATAGTATGAGGCCTTAATTTGCATTAAAAATGAAAATAAATTTTAAAAAAGCAGATCATCTGCCTTGAATTATTGTTGATAATAGACTTTATTATCACCTTAAAACTATTTTTATGTGATGTTGTTCCTTTAGGCACCTTTGGATGATGATATATATGTAAGCACTGGTGGCAGCACTGGCTTAGCTACAGTAAATGTAAGTGTGCAGTCTTTTTTTCTTTTTTTAATGAAGACTGTTTTGTTTATACAAACTTTGAAAAGGAAACTGGAATTTCTCATAAGACATTCCTTTTGATGCCCATACCTTTAGACTGATTTAGGAGGTATTACTTTCCCTCTATTTTGTATTAAATATCGCAAATAATATAAGATGTAAAATTTATGCCTTTTAACACATCTCAGTATTTGATCAAAGTAGTTTTAAAGATTACTCCTCAATATTGAGGCAGCCAAACCATTAATGACCAATTTGAGAACCTGCTTAACTTTGTTTTTCTACTGTTTATATTTTGCTTGTTAATCAGTGTCATTAAGGCATTTGCACTATTGAAAGAAACAATTATAGTGTGTCTGTTATTGTTATTTTTTTCTAATCTTTCATAGCTTCTTCCAGCATAGAAAATTAACATATTAACATCTAAACTTTTTTTGTGTTTGTGTGTACTAGTATTTCTCATCATAAGTATACCATTGGATAATATTTTGAGTCTTTTAATATAATCAGCAGGAGTGGTGGACTTTTCCCTAAGAATTCTGCTTTTGCTTCTATGCTGATCATTTGTAGGGCTTTGTACCAATCAAAATAATCCAGCTTCACAGACTTGTTTTCACTTCTTTCATATTTTCCTAATTATGTATTCTCAATTTTATTTTTTATGCCAGTCTTGAGGATTGTACATTGAGTGGTTTTATTTTAGTCTGGTTTTACTTGTGTGTGTATATAGGTGAGGACAGTATATAACATAATTGGTACTTCGGAAGAAATATGTAATTTTGAACTGAAGATTGTTCCAAAGAGTGATCGTGGTAAGGATAAAAATGATTTCAAATACTATTACTTAAATCAGGAAAAAAATCACTTTATTTGATAAAGTATTTCTTCTTAATAAGAAATAAGAAATTCTTCCACTTTCTAAACAGAAAATTGGGAAATAAATTGCTAAAATATATTGTTAGTCCTTGAGACTTTCTCTGAAAAGAATTACTTTTTAGTGTCTTTCTGTCAGTTCAGAATTTTTTGAAGAACCTTTTAAATTGGGAAGAAGAAAGAAAAGCTCCCCTGAAAAGAAGGAATATTATGGCACAAGAGAGGGAGTCTGTCTTTTCTTTTTTGGTGGGGGATAGGGTTGTCCTGCAAGATGCTGCAAGTTCTAGCCCAGATAAGACAAGGTGCATAATGCGGATTTCCCATGAAGTTTCAATAAAACCAATTTAAAGCACATTCAGCATTAAAGCTGACAGTTCACCTGACTTACACAACAACTGTGTGCCGCTTGTTTGTGGCTATGCAATGCATTCACGTGAAGAGCTGCTATCAAAAATAGGGGGGAAAAAAATCTTTCAGTTATGACAATGCTTTACTGGAATTCTGGGCTGCTGCTTCTGAAGAGTTATCAAATTGCTACTTTGGTTCTCCTTGGTATGAAAAGGTTACAGAAGAGAAGACGGGGAGCCCCTTGGACGCTTAGAGGCCTGTGCAAAGTAAGTACAGCTTTTTTGTGTGTTTTGGGTTTTTTTGTTGTTTTTTCTGGTGACTGAGCCTGTGTTTTGCATGTGAAGTTTTCATTTACATCAGATGCTAGTTCTAAAATGTCCTGGTTCTCCTAACCATGATGTTCAACATTCCTTCATACAAAAGTGGAATTCCCAGTTGACCTGTAAAGGAACAGCGCCAGGGGAATGCATTAATGCTCTATGTGTGCATAATGAGATTACTGTAACAATATTACAAATGCTTTCTGGTCTTCTGATTTTTCTTAATTTGTCTTAATATAATATTAACTGGCATTTTTGTAATGAACTCATTTAATTTTTAAGAGATTAAAATGTTTTTATTTGCAATTTCTTATTTGTTAATTGCATTTACTCTTGTTTCTTTTCCCTTTTTCTTCCTGTGTGTGTGTGTATATATATATGTATGTATGTATGAATAAAAGTAGGACCAAAGGTCATGATTTTGAGGGGGATAATTTCTTTAATTTATGCCTGGATACTTCTGGAACAGAAGTATTAACTCCACCTCCTTTATCCTTTAGAATGTTACAAATTTGATATAACTCATATAAAATATTTAGTTTAATGGACTTACAGGGGCCTAGATGTTTGTAAAATTTTCCTCAAGGTTCTTTGGGATTATGTTTCTGAAGATTTTTTTTGAATTTTGGGTTTATTTAACTGCTTTTAAAGTATAGCTATATGTAATTCTTCTTGCTTTTAATTTATTTTAGGTACAAACCCCGTATGAGAGAGCCGCAGTCAGGGTCTGCACATGCTGTGATGGATATAGGTTTAGTTAGTGGACTGGACGCCAATACAGAAGACCTCTCTACTGTAAGACTATTGTACTTCCTGCTCTTCCTCCTTTTTTTCTCAAAGTAGTATTGCAAATCGATCTTGTTATATCTTCATTGCTCCTGAACACTTCTCATACTAATGGGAATAGTCTGCCTAATTCTAGATGCTGGGATTTGGCTAGGAATCAGGTGGTGTCCTCTAGCCTTCCTCTGCAGTGAGAGTGAAGAGCAGCTTAGAGCATGGTTGCCTTCTGTGGTGAGATGGAGTGAATCAACTTCTGGATCAACTGCTGTGATCTGATAATGTTACAGGGGACACTTAGTCTATGCACCTAACTATGAATTGTGCAAAGTCTTTGAAATGAATCTTTGCTTCAGTATTTGATCCTTTATTATCTTCATGCAATGGATAAAAGGAAAATTCCCTTTGAAAAGAAGGATTGGGCATGAACATTATAAAGAAGCAACCCTAGAATATATGTATTTTTTTTAAATCTCAAAATCTTATTAAAAATATTGATTACGAAACCTGAAAGATCTTCCAAAAATCTTTACCTGTTGCATAAAAGTGTTTTTCTGTCTTTTTTCCCCTCCAGCTTGCAAGTGGAGTTGATCAACTGATAGCAGATTATGAAGTTAAAGATGGGCATGTTGTTCTGCAGATAGATTCTGTATGTTATCCTTTCCATAACTGTAGACACTACTTGATGTCGTAGGAATGACCATGCTTCCTTCTTGGCTCCTTCACTCATGTATCTGTTCAATAGGTGCCAGCTAATGATTTCCTCTGTGTTGAATTCAGAGTAAGTGAGCTCTTCCATGTTGGAATGATAAATCCTGCCACATTCAATGTCTATGAATATCATGCACCAGGTATGTGTACCAGGTGTTCAAAGTCATGACTATTTTTAAATCTTCCTTCCTAATAAAAACTCCATTGCTCCTTCCTTTGCAACTTTTTAATCCTTACTATTTTATTTTAAAGGAAATTCTGATTTACTAAGTTTTAGTGCTGTTTTCTAGAAATTTGCTTTTTTAAATAGAAATTTACTATTTGTTATTTGGTCTTCTAGATAAACAGTGCACTATGTTATACAACCCATATGGAGATGAAAAACTTGTGAGATTGTGTGAAGGGAATGAATGTAAATGCATGGAAGGTAAACTTTCTTTTTAAGATGCTTTCCCATTCCGTTTCATAGGAGAATGCAGTTTAATGCTTTGAGGAAAAAAAAAAAGACATGCTAATCACAAAGAATAATCCTCATAAGAACACTCCTGTTGTCCTATTTAAAAGCAGAAAAAAATCCTTACATTTTAAAATTTAAGGAAAGATAAATTGAATTTAACCATGCACCTCTGACTAGGCTAACTTCAGGCAATTAAGAGTGATTTTTTTTTGTGGCTTTTAAAGATTTATTACTCAAGCATGCAATTCCATATTTTGTGTTTCTCGGAGCAGGTTATCCCAGGCAAGCAAAGGAACATAATGTTTCACATGAGGACATATGATGACAGTATCTTAATACTCTCTTCTCTCTCAATGTAGCTGAGTGTAGTCAGATGCAAGAGAGACTAGATCAGTCGATAACTGCTGACACACGGCGAGAAGCTGCATGCCGGAGTGACATTGCATATGGTAATATTTGAGTTGACATTCCTGTTTCTCATATTTGCACTAAAATGCTTTATTATTTTTTCTACTGTAAAACATTTTGCTCCAATTATAATTTTAGTGATTAAAATTGATTAGCCTTGACAGTGACATGAAATGTATGAAGGTGACATATTAGAGTAGAGAAGTGTAAGTGCTCCCTATACTCTCTGAGCAGAAGTCATGTAACCAAGGTCAGTGTTCTGCCATCCTGAGCTGCAGTTCTGCTAATAAGCACTGTGTTTCTTGCTTGGCACCATTTTAACATGATCATGTGGCTTTGGGATCAGATGAAGCTATGTACAAACAGATTAGAGCATTACAGCAGAACTTGTCAACATTTCTTATCCTAATTTGTATAGCTGTGTCCATAGTTTTCCCAGCAATTAGTGATGTAAAGAGAGACTATATTCTCCACCCGAGCATCTGCAGGGCATTAAGTTAAATGTATTGCAGACAAAAACAAATTTTAAAGACTGCTACTGTTATTTTGCAGTTTATAAAGTGGACATCTTATCTCGCACTGAAGAAGGTTCTTTTGTTAAGTATTCTGCAACTCTTCTAGACCTGTATAAAAGAGGTCAGTGTCTTGATTTCAGTCTGTCTAATTACTTCACTTAGCATAAGAGCTGTCTGCTTGAGAACACGGAAGCAGCTGACAAAATCAACAGTCAAACCTGGTCATTTCATGCAAATAGAAAACCTTAGTACATTTGAAAATTTGTTTGGGAACATGCAAGACTCTTCCCAGATTGACTCTTCTCAGATTTTTGTAGGTTGGACATACCTCTCTGCCCAGTGAGAGAGAACTCAATTTAGAATGCTCTTGAGCACTCAATATCTTATCTCTGGGAAAAGGAGCTTCTCACAGGCCATGTGGAACCAAAGCTGGTATTCGCCCATTTTTCCTCTGACGATGATCCCTGCATATGGCCTTATAATAACTTACTGTGTGTAAGGCTTGTGTGCCATTCAGATCTCATTCAAAAATTCTTGAACATTAATTTCAGACTGCTAGAAGCATATGTTTCATCTCATCAAGTTTTCCTGTTATTTATCTATAGCAAATGGATTGCTTGGTTCTAATGTACTGTTGAACATGTTAGTTTTTTATGTATAACAAATATGGGTGACTGGCAGTTTTCTTCATGGAATTTTCTGATTTTTGATGTTCTACTTTATTCTACTGCAGGCAAGGCTTTTGCTCAAAAAAATAATGAAATAACATTTGTTAAAAAGAAGACCTGTGCTGATGTTGAGCTGAGCCCTGGAATGCAATATTTGATCATGGGAAAAGAAGCCTTAAAGATAAACGTTGGTTATAATTTCAAGTAAGCAGATTATCATCAGCACACACTGAGTTTTAATCTTAATCTTGAAGTGCTAATTCTGATACATTATGCAATAGATTAATTCTTTCAGTTTGACCAGGGTTTGTTATCCAATGTGAGTTTTCAGCTATGTAAGCTTCAAACAGGATGATAAACTCAAGCAATCTATTTTCTACTTTAATTTTTTTGTTTGATATTTTCCTCCCCACATCTTATAAGCAAGTGAGTGTTTTCTCTTGTCCTTTTAGATTCCAATACCCTTTGGACTCCAGCACTTGGATTGAATGGTGGCCTTCAAATATAGCCTGTACATCTTGTCAGGAGTTTTTAAATACAATGGAAGATTTTGCTGAAGACCTCATCATCAATGGCTGTTGATTTACTTAGAGATTTTTTTAAAATAAGAAGTATAGATCCAATCTCATTTGTTGGGGAAAATCAGCTCTTTAGTAATTCTTTCTAGAATTTAATTTTTATGGGTGGTTCATCTTGGAAAATGTTCTTTTCTTGTATTTTTAGTTACTTTTTTTATAAAATAAGAATGTTCGAATTACGATTTTTTTTTTAAGGTTGGGTAGGAGAATACTGCAGAATCCTGCAAAGATATTTGAAGTCAAATGGTTTAAAATTAAATGACTGTAAAACAAACATGGATAGTAATGTATTGTGCCAGAGTAACACTTAGAAACCTTGAAATCCAATGTATTATAAAAGCATAACTCTTCCTTGAGCAAAAAAATAAAATTGTGCATTGAATTATATATAAGAATGCCCAAATGTGACATTAAATTTTGTGTAAAAGCTTCCATGCCAGAGAGATAGTGTTACTTGCTCTTAATCTTTAAAACCTATTTCGTTGCTTTTGAAGATCTTTTTTTAGCAGGAATGACCACTTTTTTGTTTAGGTATCATTACTGTTCACAGAATGTGAAGGGATATGCACAGTCCTTCAAAGCCCCCTGTGATGCCAATTTACCGCTATGACAGAAACAGTAGAGGGAGCACAAGAACAGCCTTTATATAGGTCCTGTTAAAGTAAGGAGAAAAAAAAAAAAAAGAAATGCACTTTGGTGTGTAGTACTCTGATTTTAATTTCACTTCTGCTAGTAACTTTGTTCTCTCTCCCATCCAAATTCCCTTTTAATCAATAAACTTCTCCCATTCTCCAAGACAGGAACCCCTTCACAAGCAATGAAATTCCTGGCAAGTTACAGATTGAGCAGAGATGATGCCGCAGTCAGGACAGGGTGACAAAGCCGTGTCTGCGCCTGGCACAGGGGAAGGCAGCGGAGGCAGCATCTGTTCTCCTCCGTTCAGCACTAGGAGCATAGGAGTGACTGCAAACAGCGACACGGCTACTGGGATGGGATGCAGCACTTGCTTTAAGGATAGTGTAATTACCCTCTTCTTAAGCCCCTGGCAAATGTTGGGAACAGATTGGGGAAATTAAAAACAACAAAACAAGATCATAGAGGTATAGAGGGACAACTCTTCTAAATCCAAAAGAGCCGCATAAAAGTAACCTTTGGTTTACGATGCTGTCAATTTTGTCTTTCCTACTGTTTCACTCTGTTTTCTATCTTGAAATCTCTCTTTCCTGTAAACCTGTAACACTGAGGGATTGCACAGAACAAGAATTCTAGGGCAGCTGTAGTTTAGGGGACAATCTATAAAAAAGATGCTTATTAGAGAATGTCAATCTCTGATTATTCTTCTCCTTTAATATGGTTCATGTATTCACAACTTGAATTTGCATGATTTGGGAGAGAAGCAGTCGTTGCCATTTTCCAACCTTCCTCCGATTAGTTTGGACCGTTTCTGCAGTCCTCAAACTTTTGATCTGTGCTTGAGTGTGCAGTTAGTGCATGGTGTTTGACTGGCAGTTGATGCTTGTACATTTTTAATGCTAAAGGAGCTGCCTCCTATGCTGAAGTATTCTTTTTCTACTTTTCTTTTTTATCCAGGATTATCTCTATGTTGGGGAGATCTGCTGTTGAGCATTGGAGCCGTGGGCAGCTCACACGCTTCTGAGGAAGCTCCGGAAAAGCAGGTGGATAATGCTTCTTCCATGCATATGTATCCCCTCTGTAATGTTTCTGCAGCATCCAGCACAGCTGCTGTGTGGACACAGTTACTGCACGGCCTGCCTTGCCTTGTTGTTAAGGTAATCCCATGAGAAACGAAAGAGTGATATTAGATACTCTCAATATTGATTGATTACTGTCCTGGCACACAAAACTGAACTGTGCCTAGATGTGACGTTCACACAATGCTTGCAAAACTGGCTTTGCTGAATTGGCTTTATGGCTAGTGGCTGTTCTGCCCTGCGGTGATCACCTTATCCTCATCCCAGCGGAGGAGGCAGGGTTTAAAAAGATGTGCAGAGAGCCTTGCTATTCTGCCGTTATAACTAAACTTTGTATGATGGCATATAGTTAGGTTTGAGTTTTGTAGATAAATGCATCTAGTTCATATGTAGTCTGCCGTCTGTGAAAGCAAGGATTTTATTCCTCAGGTTTTCCTTTTTGTATCTTTTCTGTTTATTATTCTTGCAGGTATTCCATTGCTTTCACATCGCACTAACTGATGCTATTTTTATGCCTTGCTTTGTTTGTTTGAAAAAAGGTGGGTTTTTTTTAAAAAAAAAACCCACTATATATATGACACTCCTTACTTGTATTTTAAGTTATAGTAGAGTAAATCAATGCCTACTGTAACTTAAGTAGATTTATAACGAGTGTTATTTTGGCACTTGATGACTGAATTCAACAGTTAAAAAGTTTGCCTTGCCTCCAGGAAAGCGGCAGATGAAGGGCCAAATTTCCCTTTGACAGCTGCTGGCGCAAATCTGCTTAGTTCTCAGTAAAACTGAGAAGAGAGTTTGGTCCAAAGTACAAAATTTGGTCCAAGTACAAAGTTGCACACGTTTTTATTTTTATTGACCAGTTGCCCAAGAGCAGTGCATCCAAGAACTTTAAAATTACTGTTTCCCCTCTCTCTTAGGAATATCCTTGATCCAGAGTGTTTAATTTGTGGAAAGAAGATAGTCACAGATGATGCAATTTTAAATTTTGGCTCTGTGAGTAATTTTCCTTTTAATTCTCCAAATTTTTCAAAGCAACGTGAGAAGATAACACTGTATCTTATAATAACTGCATAGAATCTTAAGTCACAGTGAGAAGCACACTTAAATGCTGGGGGAGGTTGTGTAGGCAATCTAACTATAAATATTTCTTTCCTTCCTCTGAGCTATTCAATATTTTTATATGAGAGTTACTGTGCGTTGCAAGATTTCTACTCAGTGGTACACGTTCTCGTACCTACATCTGCTGTTTGTGAGCTCAACCACACTGACTCAGCTGTGTCTGCCAACACAGAACCTGAGGATTTCTTTGAAGTGCAGTGATGTCATTGCATGAGAAAGATCTAATAATATTCAAATGTCATTATAGCCATGGGTCACACTACTAAGATATCAGTTAATAAAAAGAAGTCGTGGTGTTCTCGTATGGAGTACATAAGAAAGGCATTAGGAGGAGTGAGGCAAACTGCACTTAATAAGTTTATCTGTGCATATATGTACTGTTATCAAAGCAGGACTGTAGGAATGTAAGTTATAATTATTAGAAATACCGTTTATATAAATGATATATTGGACAAGCAGGTCACCTACGCCTTATGAAGTAAATACTAAGATCTTTTGACAAAGTTAAATTATAAAGCAAATCTGAAACATCCCATGATCAAAAGCTAAGCGTGCAGCAATCTGGATTATTGTATCCACGGCTCTGCCACACACTGTTCTTCTGAAGTTGAGAAAGATGAATTAAAATCCTCCCTATCTATGTTCAGTTTTGTGAAATGGTTTCCTATTTCCTAGTCTGTAAAAGTGGATAATGGAGCTAACCCCTGGGGTTGCTCCCTGCAGCCAAGACAGTACAATGATTTCATTAATTTAATGTTTTCTTAAGAATTTATGTATTTATAAGTATGTCTTTAAAAAAAAAACTTAGAAGATTCACTGTATTTTGTTTATATAAGCATGTTTTCCTGTTACAGCAAAAATATATTCAGTATATTTGCATTGTAAGTAGAAGTGTCAGCGATTGATGACTATGGATGTCATATTAGGTAAGTAAAAACTAAATTCAGCTGAAGTCAGGAGTGGGTGCTGGTGGTGGTGGTCGTTGTTTTTTGGCATGTGTAGCATTTGATCTGGAATTCAAAATATTCCAAAGTTAGAGTATGCATTTTTTAAATTAACATCTCTAGAGCTCAAAGAGCTTTACAAAGGCCAAAAAGAATTATTAGCTCGGTGACACACACAATATTTGGAAATACAAAGCTAGGGCAAAGAAAATACTAAGAGTTTATACATAGTGGATTCATTTTACAGACCCCAAGCAGCGAATTATAGAGGAACACATTGTAGTACTGAGCAGTTAAATGACTTTTGCAAGGCTATGGACAAGGTCAGTTGCAGAACTGGAAAATTACCTGAAATATCCTGGTGTTCGGTGTGGGTTTATCAGACTACAGTGATTCCAGAAAGAGGGAGAGAAAGAGAGAGAGAGGGAGAGAGAGAGAGAGAAACAACAAAAGAGATGGCTGCATAAGCAAAGCAAGCGTTCTGCTATTTCCTCTCTATTTCAAAGCAACTCAAAAAAAATGTCAAGTAGTATTTTAAGAACGGGCACCAAAATACATTTTCCTAGTAATTGCTAATGGAAAAATGAAAAAATGCATAAAGAATGTTGACTTTATCAAGCAGTCTTAAAATAGATAAAATCATAATGACAGATACAGTCTTGGAGTTGTGTGAAGTATTTGTTCTGTACTTACTCTGTTTCTATCCAGAATTCTATTGAGTGAATTGTTCTGTACTTTATGTATATTTAGAAGTGTGGAGGGGAGGTGTGTATATATGTACATACACCAATGTAGGAGGATTTGCCTTCCAAATGTGCCATAGCATGACTTTCCTTTCAAGGCCACGTATGGGAAAGCTATGCCCATGTCTTCATCCCTTCACTTATTTCCTGACACATGAGAATTATGCTGGCAGATTTCCATAGGTTCTAGTGAGTGAGAGGGGAATACGGCTGAGCAACGTGGGGCTGAGTTGAGAATCTGTGAAGTGTTCAGCCACAACCTGGACAGAGCCCACAGAAAATGAAGTTCTTCGAAAAATCGCTGTGTCCATGACTCATAGGTATTATGAAATGGAAATTATTTCAAAACACATTCTGTGTTTATGTACTTACTAGGACTCTGGACATCAGAAAGCCTCTTTTGTATCTGGGTTGCACATAGTGTTTTTCTATTCCTTGGTTATTTATATACAGGCCTCGAAATGTTCCCGGCTTTGAACCACAGTAGCTTTAGTGGTTCCAAAGAAGTGCACGTTTAGCTGCTGCACTTTTGTATTCTACCCAAGGGCCAGCCTCTGTATGTGAGATTACTGCTCTGCTTACATATTAATGCACTTGCCCAGAGCGGTATGCTTCAGTCAAAATTTATTCTCACTTCTCAAGAATAGAGATGACTGGCCGTGAGCCTGTGGATTCTGGCAAGAAGCCAAGGACCATGTGTAAACAGGGTTTTTCTGAAACTCATTTATTGCCATAATAGCACACTATAGTCAATCTAGTTTCCAAAGGTAACCTCAGAGTTGCTTCTAGGGATGCGTGCAGATCATCTCTGAATGTAAGGCCCACTGAAGTAAATGAAAAGAGCTTGGCCATTATATTTGTAATCCTTTTTTTCCTGTATTTCCCAAATCAGCTTCTGAATAAGCAACTTCACCAGTTGCATTCTAACTCGATTCCTCCCTGAATTCTCGTGGCAGATATGTAAGACCTGAACTGGTTGAATTCCTGAACTAACTAAATATAAAGGTTAGTAGCATGTAAGCCTCTTAGTTCTTGTTTTATATCTTTTGATAAGTTTCTATTTATAGTTTACTGATTTTTTGATAGCTGAGTTTCACAAAATGAACGAATTTGCCTCTTTATTGCAAACAGAAGTTGGTCTAATTGATCCAAACTAGTGAGTTGATTTTGCTAGGTTCTACCCTATCATGCGCGGTGACTGGCTGAGACCTTCTGGATAGAGAAGTATAAACGCTAGAATCTAATCCCAAGAAAGATTTTTCACAAGTTTGGAAACTTCATAATTAGTCTCAAACTATCATTTTTACGTTCATGTCAAATACATTAATTTATAGTATGGGTATAGAAATGAAGAGATGAGTAAACAAAGGCTAAGGAAACTCATTTTTTTGGTTTAATTGAATATTACTTGTAATATTATCACTCTTTTTTGAGGGTTGCCACTTAGGTGTTTGTGCATCATGAGTTGTCTCATTTGACTGTACCTACAGAGGCTTATTTTCAGTCTGTGCAAATGTAAATGTTAATGTTTATGTATGTCTCCTAGCAAAATGTGTTCTTAATCTCCTGCTGAATTCTTACATCAGAACACACTGAAATTTGGCATGGACTTCAGTTATTTTCCAGTAAGAAACCACCTTATAGAAGTTACATATGCTTTCAATTTTTAAGATATTTAATAATGTTTTCACCTCTAATTAGGAGAAATATCTGGTTTTGGCTCTTTTATTCTCCTGGGAACTAAGAGTTTGGTTTTGCCAATTGCTGGGTCGTTACAAAATTCCATTCCTTGTGTCAAATTTTGCTTTTCAAGTTCTGAATGAACTTGGAATTTGACTGCATGTTTAAACAGTAACTGATTTCCTGGAAACACTAAAGTGAATTAAACTCTAACTGTCATAAAAAGAACATTCAAGTTTAGAGAACAATAGCAAAGAAATATTAAGTAAAGGTTTCTATATTCAGTCCTCTCTTTTCTATTCCAGTGTATATTATTTACACACAGGTGATTTATAAAATAGTTGTATTTACCCATGTTCCTAGCTAGAAGTGGTAAACTGTGGATTATCCCTGGGGTGCTGTGGTTCAGACTATATTTCCTTTATTTGTTTGCTTTTCAACAACTAAAATGCCAATTTATTTTGTCAGTTAAGCAAACAAAAGAGCTATATTTGATGCACTTTGAATCATCTGAGATATTAAACCACAAAAATGGGGGTTTACAATGGAAAATCTTTTTTTTCTTAATGACAGCAACTCCACTGTCACCCGTAAAAGGGCTCCAAAAGCAACATAAAGAGACGAGGCGTCTGGATTAGCGCACTGTGAGCTGGTTTCAAAGAGCCCTGTCACGGGCTTGCATTGTCTAAATTGGCTTTACAACAGTAACCTCAACAGCGCATTCTTTCCACCGTCTATTATATGTTCTCGGCAGCTTATACTGTGAGGTTGTGGAGCACATCCTCGGCTGTAGTGCAGGTCTGTGTTGTTACAATTACTTTAGAGGAGCAATACATTTCATACTCGATATCGAGATCTGTGAATATTTTTTTTTAACAAAGAACAAATGTGAAAATCTTTTAAAACAGAAAATATTTGTATAAACATTTCACACATCTGCAGACTAGCAGATTCACGTTTCCCTATGGCAACTTATATCAGCTGAAATGTAATTTAAAGTTAGTAGACATACAAACTGGTGTTGGTGATGGACTGGACGCAATCTGCAGCAGTCTGCAGGCTTGCTCTAGCCACGTTCTCATAGGATCTGCCTCTGCCAGAGTCTGATTAGCCAGTTTGCCTTGATTATTTATGAAAAGCAATACACTATAAAAATGCCATAAAAAAGAATATTTTCCACCTAAGCCCACTGCTGTGAGGTCTTGATACCTCCTGGGGAATATTCAGCTCCAGGCTCTGACTGCTAGGTTGAAATAAATAGTAATTTCTACCACTATGGTAAATTCAAAATTTTGCAGTCACCTGTCTTCACAACGTTAGGAGATGATTTGTCTGTTAGAGTATATTAGAATGCTTGTACTGAGGAATTGTTTTAAATAAGGTTTGTAGCTGCCTTTAGTGCAAGTGGGTGAGTGGCCTCTGAAGATAGTTGTAAAGCAGAGCTGGAAGTCAAGAGGTCCGTTCTGCCCCAGATTATCTAGGGGTGATTCTCTTTGAGTGCCAGCGTGTCTTCCTTGTACAGGCATATACTCTTTGCTAAGAGAAGTGTCTGTGGCAGAGATGCCAGATTCTGGGTTGCATGTCTTGGTATGCAGTGACTAACAAACCAGAGCATGTTTTCTCTTGCACGATGCTCTCGCACATGGTCAGAGCTGTGAGTTTTTTCATCTTAAAACTTCAAACTCTGAAACTTGCCCAGCTTGTGGTGTGCAAAATTACTCAACCCAGGCTAACGGGGGAATCTTCTTGATGTCCTTGGTGTCGTTTGTGGCTTCCTATGAAAGCTAAATAGCTTCACCATTTCTCAGCTTCTGTATGATACTGAAGAAGCCTGGCAGGATTAGCTAAGTTTCTGTTCCAATCAGGAATCTCAAAATGAGTTAGGATCAAAAAAACCCTTGAGAGGTCAAATTAATCTGTGATGTAATTTAACAGGATTCAGTGGATTTGTACCATAAATTATCTTGAGGCAAGGAATCTGAAGCCACATGGTTTTAAATCAAGACTCTTTGCCTTTCTGTGTTTGGAATATAGATAAGACTTCCTATATGTCTGCTTTCTCTCACTTCCAACTTTACTCCTACATTCATGCTTCACCTGCATTAAAAATGTTTTCCTCCTCATTAAGATTCCTCTTTAAAAAAATCTTGTTTTTTCAACACTCAGGAGTTTGCTTGCTCTAGTGTGTTTTATTTAGGTTTTTGGTTGTTTCTAGTATCATTTTCCTTTTGTGAAACCTTAGATAATGCTTATAACTTCTGTGTTCCCTGGTCTTCCTGCCCATAAAATACAGACAGTGGTGCTGTGGAGATTATTCAGCCAGCTTTATGAAAATTAGTGAAAAGTAATACTGAAAGATAAACCCAATATAGTTGGCCACTGTACAATTAAAAAAGCGAAATTTGGTCTCAGTGGGAGAGAGATACAAGGTACATGGATAGTCAGTCTTTTTCTGTTTCTATCATATGCAATAGCATCATCTTCTGAACATTTAGGATACAAGTGCTCTTATGAGTAAAAATTTATAATTTCTTTTAATGTTCTTGGTAGTTTACAAAAGCTTTAATTCTCCTGTCAATTCTTGTCATTAATGAGAACTAACGAGGACAGATTAATATAATCTGCTGTTTGCTTTTTCTCTGCTTCTGCAAATCAGTCTCACTCGAATGCACTGAGTTTACTGATAATCCAGTAGCTTTCTATAGCACTATACAAGGAAACTGAAATATCCATAGAATATCCACATCTTGCCATCAGTTTTCTTGCAAAAGGTGGTGAATCTTAACTTGTTTTTCCATGTTACATCCAGAACTTTGGGAGGGTGTTTTGGCAGGCTTCCCAATGGGCACGGATCACACTCCTAGAGCTCTCTCCAAAGCCGTAAGAATGGAAATGAACAACCAAGAATTTTCCAGTTTAGATCAGGCTCTGTGTATGTTAAGAAAAACAGCAGCATAGCTGTGAGTACCAGCGTAAGCTGCAACAGAAAGCAGAGCAAAATCTGGCAGACTGTTATAAACTGTCCTGTCTCAGCTTCACGTGTCTATTCCCAGTGTTTGTCAGGATATAGAGACTTAGTGACTGAGACAGGTCTACCACCAAGTAGTATTGCTTGTGGGAAACTGTCAAGGACAGGACAGAAAAAAAAATCACTTCAGTTTTCTTTAGTCTTTTCTATTTAAGGTAATTCCTTGGCTTCTATTGTAGAAAGTGCTTTTGTGAGTGACTGAAATAAGACAAATAGTATGTAGTGTCTGTTTTAGGGATGGAGTTTCGTCTGTCAAATCTGAAGCAGTACTCCAGAACATATACCCTTTGCATAAGGGGAGGAAAAGAAAATAAAAAATCCCAAAAAGTCTTAGGAAGTTGAGCATAATGTTATTTTGTAGAGAATATGATCTGGAAAAATATTGAGGCAGGGTGGGAATAAAAGAAAAAAATTGATTCCGAGTGTCTCTTTGAGGGTACAATCCAATTCTCATGGAAGTTAGCTGGAAAGTTTCCATCTCCTATAATATGACTTGTGTTGGGTCGTCAGAATATCACCATAACAAAATAGAACAAAAGCTGGTAATAAGCACAGGCAGAGCTAATAAAAACATTTTAAAGGATTATGCTGTAGACGGGAGATTGAATTGTGGCAGAGATGTCAAGTTGGCTGAGGATAATAGGAATTCAAATTTCAGGGTTCTTCATGCTTTTATTTAAAATAGTGGAACATGAATTGATGAAATCTCATGACTGTGCCATAGCTTCTGTTTTGCGGGTAAGATAAGTTGGAAAAGAAATAACAGACCAGGAATTAAAGAATAGCTCGGTATTGGAGCTGAGACAAAGCAGAAATCTTGGCTTGGAGCACTCTGCAGTTCCTAGAAGTATGCAAGTTTTCCTTGTGCTTTACCAATTTTTAGGATTTTCTAGAACACATGGAAATTTCAAGGTAACTTATACTACCTGATAACTATCTCTTCATAGGATGAGACATCCTCATCTCACTCCCTTTTTAAATCTTTTTTTCCTGTCTCTGAAATGAGATTCTCATCCCTGAAAATGCTGTTTGCATCTCAACTAAAGCTTTAAAAACTCAGCTTCTAAGCTTAGGTTCCACTTTTAAATGTACTAAACAGCCTATGTTTCATTAAAAATTTTGGAACCTTGGATATTTTTAAAAAGAAAACAGTTGAATGTGATGGAATATTTTAATTCTTTTTCTTGGATGCAACTGTGATCATTCACCTTAAATAGTAACACAGTGCCCTGCACTGGGGGAATGCCTCTACAATGAAGTCACCTGATGTGACTTTAGCTTCAAATTTTAATCTCTCTCTGAGCCACATCCTGTTTTCGGGTAACTGATCTCATATGGGGGAAATTTACCAGAGGAAATATCTCAAGTTTGGAAAGTACCAAAAACTTATCTTTAGTTTCTTGTGTAATTCAGCACCTTTTAAAACAGAGATGTCATATTTTTGAGAAGTGTCAAGGTAAAAGACAAGGAATGAAGTAACAGCACATAAAGCAGTGCTGTGGATTAATAGGATGTTGTATCCCGTCATTCTGAAGCAGGAATGGCCCATCAGGGTAACGCTGGTCTTTCCAATAGAGTTTGCTTGTACCCCTTTCTTTCTGATAATTTAAATATGCCATCTCTGGAACTCTTTCAAACTTTGACGGATCCTGGCAAGTTTTTAACTTGCCATGACTGCTAGCAGCCCTAGATTTAAACTTGGAGAGCCGAGATTTCCAACCATTGAACTGTTAAGACTGTCACAGTTTCCATTTGCGCTTTGAGCCAGGTCAGTGTCAGTCCTGGTGACACTTTGCTCGGGGAACAGGGCACCAAAAAGAACTTCACAGGAGACAGAGAAGCAGGGAGGAGGAAGTGGAAATGATGAGAAATCAGATGTGATTCTGCAAGTGTTAGTAATGCAAATCTTCCTGCTGCTTCGGGTGGACCTTGATATTTAAAATGGAAACCTCATAGCTTTACTAAAACTGGCATCATGTTCCTTTTTCAAATCATCAAGTATCTTGTTAACATCTTGGCTTTGAAGAAGGTTACGCATGCAGGTATCCTGGTGGTGTGCACGAACCAGATAATTGCACACCCTCATTGCTAAATTAGCAATGTTCTTGTTCTGCACATGATGCTTTTAATCTGGGGATACCAAAGTTTTTTTCAAAGGACAGCAAATGTTATTTCCTCTTTAGAGAGAGGAGGTGGAAGCGTTTACTTGGCTAGTGGTTTATCTAATAAAGGCCCCAGTGAGCATGGCACTAAGCCAGATGGATATAGATATAATGTTGTCTGCACTTGGTGATAGTTCGAGACCGAAGGAGAGCTGCTCAGGGAATCCTCACAGGGCTGGGGAGGATTCAAGCACTGCGGGCCCTGGCTGTTCCCAGGCTGCAGAGGGTGCTGGGCGTTGCCACCGCCGTCACCTCTGGCTGCAGAGCGGCTGCTGTGCGAGTTCCAGGGCCGGGTCACAGTGCCGTGCAGCCCGGTCGCGTACTGAATCATTCTCCAACCAGTTTCAGGAACTAACCACGAAAGTGGATTCTCCGTTTCTGCTCTCATGAAGGAGTTTGTTCCCTTGGGTCTTTCCTAGTACGTTTTACTTGCCGGTGCCTGCGGGTTGGTCCGTTGCAGCATCCCAGAGAATAGCAGATCCCAGCGTGGGGCTGGGCATCCCTGTCGGCTCGAGCCCTCCCCGGGCAGAGGCTCTTGCTCCGTGGCAGAGCTGGCCGAGCCCCGGCTGCTGGCAGCTCCGTGCCGGGCAGGCCTCGCTGTGCCCGCAGAGCCGCCGCTCGGGCGCATCCTCCGGCCGCCGCCGCGTGAGCCGCTGCACAGCCCCGCGGAAGCTGCGGAAGCGCGGGCGGGAGGAGGCGGCGGCGGGCGCAGGTAGGGCCGGGGTGCGGCGGGCAGGGG
The DNA here is from genome assembly GCA_003342815.1 of Eudromia elegans. Taxonomy (NCBI): domain Eukaryota; kingdom Metazoa; phylum Chordata; class Aves; order Tinamiformes; family Tinamidae; genus Eudromia; species Eudromia elegans. The sequence continues at coordinate 2,002,435 of PTEX01000017.1, forward strand.
CTGCGGGCGGCGGTGGGAGCCCCGGGGCCCCGCGGAGGCGGTGGTGCTGCTGCCTGGGCGCCCTGCAGCAGAGCCCGGCCTGCCGCAGCGGGGCTGGCCGTGCCCCTGCAGCGCCTGGTTGTGGGGCAGGGCGCTGAGCCCAGCACTGAGCCTGCGTGTGCAAGGGGCTGCCGCCGAGCCTGCCCCCTCCCCAGCTTGGGCTGTGTGGGGTCACACCCTGCCCTTGCATCCCTGCCTGCCAATCCCTAGGGAACTTGGCTGGAGGCTCCCTGGTATCTTTAGGCACAGACAAAGACCCCGAGTCCTTCTCTAGATGTGTATGTATAGGCCTAGCCCAAAGCACTGCGAGAACGTCCCCCTGCTTCCGTGGCAGGTCTGGTGATCGTTTCTCATGGCTTCTGTCTGTCACAGACGCTGGTCAGAGCCAGTCTTGCTGAAGCTGCAGTTGGTGCCACCGTGTGCCAATAGTGTCCGAGACAAAGCAGCTTCCTAAGGGCGTTGCTGTGATCAAACTGACAGGTCCCTTTGCTAAAACCTGTCTTGAGCTTTCCAGGTGTGGTGGGGACCACCGGAGTCAGGTTTGGTTACAGCTCCAGAAATATTTGACTGTGCAGCCCTCCAACTCGGACGGCTGCTGCCCATGCCTGGTGCATTTGCATGGTGACTCTGCTTGGTGCCCGAGGCTTAGCTTGTGAAGGAGGCTTGTCCCGGACTCGGGCTTTCATTTTCATTTTGCTTCTAGTTCTGTGTTTCGGGGAAAGACAGTGGAAACACAGCAGTTGCTCAGTTTCTGCATCTGTAATCATAAATTCAGACTATGGGAATTGAAGGCTACTAGGCATTTACTCTACAGAAAATAATTCTTCCATTCAGTGTTGACCACTGGAATTGTAGCTGAAAATGATGGTGCTACTCACTTTGTCTTTCTACAAGAAAACCATGTGGGAAGAAAACCCCAAGCCTTGATTTTGATGCACTGTCCATTTTCATGTTGTGTTTTAGGGGAATTTTAAATCTGTACAGTAATTTCCTGCTGGTACCTACTCAAACGCCACTGTGACATTTAGCCACGCTTTAGCTACAGGTTCATTTAAACCTCACCAGATTGCAGCACAGGATTGGAGCTGCCTTGTGGACTTTGATGCTCAGTGTATTCTTACACATCAAAGCGAGCTGGTGTCTGCTTGTTTGAGTACCTATTTTGAACCTCCTCTTTGGCAGCAGTTTGCTTCAGATGGCTGAGAAAACAACCCAAGGAGCAGAGGAGCTCCCCGGCTCTTCTCCCGACGAAAACGAGTTTCCTTTCGGCTATCCCACCAGCATTTGCGAAGATGTGCCCGACCAGAAGTACCTGTGCAGCAACTGCAACAACATCCTGAAGAAGGCCCTGCAGACGCTGTGCGGGCATCGCTACTGCTCCGCCTGCCTGGCCTGGATCGTGCGGTAGGTCCTCTCTGTGGGGCTCACAGTGGGGATGGGCGTCCTGTTGCACCCACACACTCGGTACATAAGAGGTTATGGCTGCCTGACCCGCTGGACAGTAACCACTTTATTGCCTTGATTTAATTCTGATGTTTTGGAAAACTGCAGCAGACAAGTTGCAGTGACATCAAAATTATGTCATGCTCTTCCTCTGGTCACCCGGGTGCTTTTCTGCTGAGCCTCTTGTCTTGTGTTAGTGCATGATTCATCTGGATGATAACCTGCACTGGCAATGAAATGCACTTTTCTTATATGAAACTCTCCATTAAGTGTTCTGAGAGTAAATAAAAACACTTTATTATCTGCAGTAGGATGTTAATCCTGTAGAACTCATTTCTGCACTAATACTTTGTCTTGCAATTCAATATCTGTCACAGAAAGTGGGCATTTCCTAACTGTTTGAAAAGACGTCATTTTTCACTGTACTTTTCCTACATGGTGTTTTTGTATAATTCATAAAACTGTCTACTAGCTTTTTCATGATCCCACTCTCATTTTGCTGAAATACATGTCAGATTTATGGGTCTGAGCCTGGTTTTGGGGAAGGCATTAGCTTTTTTTCCCCTTTGACTTCCAGAATTGGCCCTTTAATGAGAAAGACTATAGATTCTGAATGGGAATGATAACTTCCAGGTTTTTATTTGTGTTAATATCTGTACAAAGTTTTTGCAACCTGCATTTCACTGATTTATTGTTATTTCCTTGTTCTTTCTTTTTGTCAGAAACAACAAAAATCCAATCTGCCAGAAATGCAAGGAGGAGGATCCCTGCACTTTAAGTGAAGGAAGCCTATTGGCAGAAGAAAGGGTAAGCAGTAGCTCACAGCTCGTTAGTTTTCATTAACTATTTGTGGACTTCTCTATAGTTGTCATAAGACTATGATTTACAAGGGAATAATGTAAAATTACTTCTCATATCTGTCAAAATCTGCTTTAATCGTTACTGCCTCTTCTTAGCAAGTGCCCTGGCAGATTCCCCGGCCTCAGGCAGTGTGGTTCTCTGTGCCCCTGCATGCGTTACTGAGGTTTCAGGTCTCGAAAAGAAGCCAGGGTTCAGGATAGCTGGTTGAATTGCCTACAGAATACTTCGAGAGCCAAGGTGCATGGAGAACACAGTGGAAAACTTTGAGCTGAAAATCATAATTGATTAAAAAAAATCATGCACTGTCAATTCTCCTGTAACTTCTGAGATTTCTCTGATGCTGGATTTTTACTAAATCCCACGTGATTTTCTGCAGATCTGTGGGTAGGTTCCTGTGAGCAGGGCCTCGCTCTTGCAAGCTGATCTGCCTGGGCAGTGTTGTGCCTGCTGGGAGCCGGGGTGAGCCCAGTCACCACAAAGGCATGAGGATGTGCCTGGCTGGATCAGCTTACAGGAGCGGCCCACGCTTGGTAAGCAGTGCAAATAGTGCAGGTCATCTGGCAGGTCCCTTCTTTGCTCCATATCTGTTCCTGAGAACCTTGACTTTAACTCTGCTTTATGTTGTCTCCCTGTGCTGATTATTTACACAGTTATATAAACACAGGTTGGAGGGAAAGGCCCTCACAAGACGTCTATTTCTCATAGCTTGTCCTGTGATCTGTTTTAGCAGTAGCCCTTGCATCTGCTTAGGGCAATTGAAGATGCTGATTTGGGGATTCTGTCCTGTGAAGCTTTGGGAACAGCTCGGTCAGCTTGCTAGCTGCTCTGCCTGCCCATACGAGCCATAGAGCAAAGTGTTCCCTTCGCTGAGCACCGTGAGATGCACATCGCATGGATCAGAGTGCCCAGGGAGCGGGTCTGGCGGGGCCCCTGGGTGGGATGTGGCAGTGACCTCCAGTTGTCACATGGCTGCTCAGGGACGAGGCACGTGTCCATGTCCTGCAGCAACCCTGTGTTACCAACCCCAGCAGCCCTGCACTGACACCTCCGTCTGCAATGGGCAGCATGAGAGAAGGGATACATTCACCTATTGTGTGTGAAACGAGAGAGAAATATTTTCAGTTTCCTTCCACGCCACCCACAGCACCTTCCTGTCCACGTGAGTCACCTCATTTACTGTAGCAGGGTCTGACTCAGGCCCTGCTCAATGCTCGGGGCCGTTTCCCCCCAGGTACGAGGGCAGGATGTTCGGGTGAACCAGCCAAGGCAACCACGTGTGGACACCAAAGGAGACATGAGGGTTTCCTGCTTTGCCGTTTACCTGACTCATGTCCATCGTGATTTAGCAATTTTAAGTGTGAACCAAAAAGCCCAGGGAACACACACGGCAGTCCTCTGCACTACTGGGGCTGTCCCTGCAGTTAAGTAAATTCTGAAAGATTTGGTTGGTAAGGTCAGGAAATTCTTTGAGTTTTTCTCTTATGACACATGGGGAAAAGCTGCCATGTGCCTGGTAACTTGAATTTCTCTTCTTTGATTTAGCTCATGAATCAGACTGGGCTATTTTGGAGACTGGGACTGGGATGCTTTCCCTCACTGTGCATTGCCAGCTGATTGCACAAAATCTTCTGTATATGCAGATGGAGACACATATGTTATTGTAAAAGCTAAATGACACTTTAATTTTTTAACTCCTTGCTTATGAAGTTGTTTCAGTGTATGAAGAGAGCAGAGCATCTCTTGGACCTTGCTTCCAGGCTGCGATTGCCGAAGTTGTTTCTCTGAGACTCTATGTCCAAATTAATCTCACTGTTACCAGCCATCAAACTGGCCGTGCTTCTTGAAGGGGTTTAACTTGAAAAGTATAGATATGTCTGTAGCTATTTGTATCTAGATTAAAAAACCCCCACATTTAGGAATATTGATTATGGTGATCTTGCTTTTGTGCTTTCGTTAGGTGACTGTAGAATTTGGGTGATCTTACTGAAATGTGGGCATGATTGGTAAACGCTTCACCCCACTACCACCCAATTTGCTATTCTTTACTTGTGTTGCAATATATGGGAAATCTGCAGACCTCTATTTTGTTCTCAACACATTCTTGGTCCCATGTCAGTGCACCTGTGTTGATTGTGCAAGATGTGATATTAGAAGTGTATATTATGTCATGATTTACATAATAAGTGTACAGTTCTTCATGGTTAATGCAAGAAAAGAAACCTGTGTTGTGCAAAAAAAAAAAACCCAAAAACCTCACATGTGGTTTACATTTTTTTAATACATGGTGCTGCACTAAATGGAAACAGCCATGGCCTGAGAAATTTATTCTCACTGCAAAACAGTCTTGAGTCCTCTCTGCAGCATGTTTAGGAGGTGTTAATGACCCCAGTAATGAAACGCATTCATTAGAGTGGCGCTTGGCAGGACCCTGTAGCTAGGGTGCTGTCAGCACATCCATTGCACTGGGTGTACTTCAGGCTTCCGTGAAAAAGGACGCAGAATAATAGCTCTTGTTGGCCAGGCATACTGTGCAATGAATTTGTCATATCACATAGTTTATATTTGAACCACAAGAAATAAATCATTTGGCAATTATTTGGGTTTTAATCCAACAAACTAGTTGCTAGATTAAAGCATTTTATGGCAAGAAAATAAATAAGATGAAAAAAGGAGCTTTATTAAAATCTCAAGTCCTGACACAGTCCCCTTATTGCTGTCTTGCAGACGCATTCTAGAGTACTTTCTGACCTCTGCTTTTCCCTTTTTTGTGTTTACTTTCCAGGCTTTCGGCGATGCTGCCATTAATAAAGAGATCTCTGAACTCCAAGTACATTGTGTGACCCTGGGATGCAGTTGGTCTGGTATCATGAAGAATTTTGAAGTATGTTTAAAGACCATTTATGTAGGTTAACATGCTGCTCTTTGAACAGGAGCAAAATGGGAGTGAACCTTGGTTCTCTGGAAACACAGATTTATGTAACTTGATTAAAATCATCAGAATGACAATGATTTAAACCAGCAGAGTATCTAAAAACATAACATTGATCCAGAATTTAATGTTGCAAAGCTTTGCATCGCCTACATTTTTTTCCCAATGAGATTAGTTAAATGCAAGGATGCTACTAGCATTTTTTTCTGGACTGAAATACTCTGATCCCAGAGACTTGTCATGAGTGGTTTATGTAGTGTGTTTTTTCTAAGAAATAATTTTCTCCATGTGTAAACATCTCCTGTTTATTGAATGTGTTACTTAATTCTTTTCAGATTGATGTGGAACGTCCCAGGCAAAGTATTTAGATGAGCCAGATTTGTGAATCTGCCATGCAAACTAGACTATTAATAGAGAATATACTGGTAATTCTCCTGGTACAGCAGACGACCCTGCTGCATTTCTAGCAGGGAGTTTTTAGAGTTAACAGTCCCAGTAAAGGAGGTGAATTTTTCAAAAGTATTGACTGCAACGCTGTAAAATGGGAATTTACTCGATCTAAAAAGAAACGCAAAGCCAAGATATTTACTAGCAGAATAGAGACTATTTATAGATAAACATGGATCTGCAGCATTCAGTTGGGTTTATAATTTTAACTTCCAGGAGCATCAGAGCCTGTGCGAATATGCTTTAATCCCCTGCCACACCGGCTGTGGACACATGGTGATGAGGAAGAAACTTGCAGATCATTTGGAAAATAGATGTGTTAATAACGTGACAATGTGTCCGAAGTGCAAGCGGAGTTTATCCAGTAGTGAGTACCAAGTAAGAGCATTTCTTTGTTTTAAATAAGGGCCCTGCTAACATTGCTATGTGTTTTTTGAGTTAGAAGGTCTGAACATTTTCTAATCCCACCTTAACTCCTGATCTTGTAGAAGGGGTGTTTCCCTTCCCCTGTTCTGGTGAGCTATCACTTGATTAATTTTTTGATTAGGAAATCTTGGCAGCAAAGTGAGAGACTGGCATTGAGAGGTTGATTTGTCTCTGCCTTCCTTTCTCTGTGTTTATAAAATTGAAATTTTTCTGGTTATATGATCTACTTTGTTAAATTTGCTGATATGTGGCAAAATAAATTTGCTTATTTACGTGTATTTCATGTATCCACGATCCTCTGAGAGCAGACAGGAAAGTCTGGGCACTGCTCTCTCTCTCTCTCTCCATACCGACTCATCAGTTATTGGCCCCATAATTTTTGCATTCCTTTATTTTAAAGGAACCTCCCTGAACCCAGCTCCAGCTTGAGTAGTCAGTGATCTGTATGAGTGGAATGGCAGAAAGGACAAGAAAATAAAGGTACACTTTGTGCAACACCTAAGATAGAGAGTATTCAGACACGAGTTAGGGAAGGGGGAGAAACCCATGGCAGTTTCTGAGGATCTCAACCAGAAACATCCCGACTCGTTGCTTGAGGAGACTCAAGTACTGCTGCATTTGCTTTACCAAAACAAAAAGAAAATAAAAATCCAGACTGCTTTAGGAAATGTACTGGCATGTGAGGGCGTTTGTGAAGATTAAAGGCAAAACCCTCGAATGGTCTGAATTGAAAGCTGACAGTTGCTGTGTTAAATACACAAATTACAGTTGTAGTATGAACCAATAGCTAGAGGATTATTTTCCCCTTCTTGGAGCCAAAAATGGCAGGAAGTCTCATGTTAGCACTAATGCATTTTGCATTAGCACATCATGATGGAAAATTTGGATTCCTGCCCTCAAAATGTTAATAAGCTGGATTTGAGAAAGGTCTGCACATTAAACTATATGAAGTCAAAACATGAAGAATGTATATTTGGGTTGTCTGTGTGTTTGCTCTGTTCCACAACCCACTGCCTGTCTTTGCGTACACATGTGTGCATGCATATAGGTATGCACATACTATAGTTTGAGTTGAATGAGACGTGTACATTGCCAATCATATGTTGATTTCCCAGGATGATCTTGCAAAGCGTCTGTAAGTCACTTCCAACTGGGCCCCGTTAGTGAAAGATCACACTTGGTACTTCCATTTAGCAGGTATTGTGGATGCAGCACGAGAGATGCTGCCAGGCTGGGAAGACAAGTAATCAGCTTAGAGCCTTAGAGTGCTCTGGGTCTGCAAGCCCTTCTGTAAAATGGGAGTACCATTCCTTGAAAACAAAAGCTTTGTTTCAAAAAGACCTGTGTAAGGTGGTTGTTCCTTTTAGCAGTGTACTCAACGTTTGCTTCTTGTTTTAATGATAGAAACATTCCTGTGAAGACAATTTATGTAAGGAAGACAAGCGCACGCAAACAGAGGCACCATCAAAGGAAAAGGTAGGTAAAACATGAGTGAATGCAGCAGCTTCTGTTTCAGTTCACTGAAGTGTCACTTGCTCATTTAGATTAAATGAACATCTAAGAGTATCTTTGCATATAGCAGTGTTTTCTGGCTGATTCTTAGACCTCTGCATGGTGAGATGGCTACCTTCTTGCTGCCCCTACGATAATCTTTATTAAATTTGTCTTCTTTGTTCATCTTATAAAACCAGAGAAATGTTTGTTTCCTTTCAAGTATTCAGGGAGGCCCGGATGAGCAAAACGAGGGTATGCTGTGACATGGGTGGCCCTTTTAAGGAGCTGGGGTCATTTATTTGCTGAGGGAGCTGCAAGGCGCAGCCCACGCGGGCTCAGCCGTGGCCAGGGAGAGGCCTGGGCTGGCACCATGACAGGACACTTCGCATCCTGACGTGTTATTTATGGGGAGCTGCGGCTTGTTAAGTTCTGCTGTGATGTGACGGACTCTGTGTTAGGACTCTTACCTGCCAGGTTGCACCCAAGACTCTTGGATGGCAATGAACCGCGCCCAACTGCTTTAGTAAGGACTTTTTAATGTAGATTGGATAGTGTAATATCCTGACTTGCTTTAGCTTGACTTTAGAGCCTAGTTGTTTGTAGGTAGATAAAAGCATATCTTAAAAGTGGTATTTTGTTATTTTCTTGCCTTTTTTTTACCCCCAGCAGAACCACTCTACAGCATTGATCAACAAGGATGGATGTCGGTTTTCAGAAGCTGGCTGTTCATTCCGGGTGAGTTAAATGGCTGCCTTCAGGGAAGCCTCCATTCAACGCTGTGCTTGTGACCCAGACCAGCCTGTATGTTCAGTGTCTTAGGGCCTGATTTAAACATATATTTAAGAAAAGAGAGAAATGTCCACACATGAACACATGCACATCTGCTGGTACATAGCTGGAGCTGTATCTTATAGCTCTGCCACCTCTGTTTCTCCCAAGAAATTAAAGGGAGTGCTGCTTGCTTTGGCTCCAGGCCAGGCATGGCAGTGGCATGCACAGTGTATTAACAGTGTCTTCTTACAGGGAAGCAAGGAAAAGCTAAAGGAGCATGAAAAAGTTGCAGTTGGATCCCACATGCTGCTGCTGCTGCAGCTCATAAAGGAGCTGAAGGCAACGCTGTGCCCGGCTGGCCAGGCTGCAGGCAGCCTCGTCCCACAGCCTGCACCGAGTGTGAATGGGGCAGAAAGGAGCATCTCTGACCTGCACGTGCCAGCAGGCCTGCAAGTCAATGGGGATCTGGAAGTAGACTGTTTTCCTGTGTGTTCTGTTACTGAAGATGATTCAATTCTGCAACAACTCGTGAGGGAGAAAGTGATTTCTGAGCTAGAAAATAAGCTGCATGTGTTTGAGAACATCGTGGCAGTGCTCAACAAGGAGGTAGAGACCTCCAGCTTGGAAATCATAGCCTTTCGGAGACAGAGTGAACTCGATCAAAACATTATACGAGGCCTTGAACTGAAGGTAAATATTTATGGCAGACGTTGGTGCGCTTGTACATACACATACAGGAGTATGTGCAGGGTTGGGGACAGGGAGGGGGCTGTGAGCTGTTAAATTCTGGGCACGTCTTCAGGATGCTCATGTTTTGTATGAACTTTTAACTGGAGAGGTCTGATGTTTTTAATATTATGTAACATCTACATGCATGTTTAGGCACTAGAAACCCCTGGGAATTATGATTGTCTAGAATTTAGCATGATCTGGCTGAGCAAGCGAGATAGGTGCTTAGCTGGCTGATCTCTTAAAACAGCACGGTGCCTGGAAACCCCTCAAAGGATCCATCCAGCTGTGCCTTTTTGTTGATATGCAACCCTCCCATTAAAGGAAATCAAAGGAGATGCCCCAGAATGGGAGTGCTCCCGGCTGGCGCTGCTGCTGCCGCGGTGCTGCGGCCTGGAGCGCGGCGTTGCATCCGAGCTGGTGTGTTTCCAGATCGCAGAGCTGCACCGGTGCCTGACGCAGAAGGACGCGGGTCTGAGCAGTCTGCACAAGAGCCTGCTCTTCTCTGAGCAAGCTTCCTACGACGGCGTCTTTCTGTGGAAAATTACGGACGTTGGCAGGAAATTACAAGACTCGGTGACGGGAAGAACAGTCAGTTTGTATTCACCAGGTAATGTGCCTGACGTTTGCGCGGTAGCAAAACTCACACCTTTAAGAACCCACTGGCTCCTCCAGAACTACTCCTTCCTTCAGCTGGTGTGGAGAGAAGGCCCTTTAAAATAGCTCCTCAAGGATGCTGTGTATGCAAAGACATCATCCTCCCCTGCCCGCTGTGGCTCGTTCCTGGCCGGAGCAGCTCCGGGGCCAGGCTGCCCTTGGCCGGGACCACGGCTCCCCGCAGTGACGTTTGCAGGAGCTGGGCTGTCCCGTGGCGGCCCCGCGCCCAGTGCCCCGGGTCAGGCTTGCGTGTCTACTCTTTTCATCCCCGTGATACCAGGGCACGTCTTGCTCTAACTCTGGTCCCGTGTGTTGGGACAGTATTTTGGCCTATTTTTAAAGGAGTCTTTGCTAATGGAGAGTTCTAATTTTCAGCTTTCTACACGGCCAAGTACGGCTACAAAGTCTGCCTGAGGATTTATCTGAACGGGGATGGGACAGGGAAGGGGACCCACGTGTCTCTGTTCTTCGTTGTCATGAAAGGGGACTATGATGCTCTGCTTCCCTGGCCCTTCAGACAAAAGGTGAGCGGGAGGGGCTTTTCATGCTCATGCAGCTAAATGAAATGTCCCTAATAATTCTTTTTTCCTGGGGAGTTTCTTGCTGTCCCCTGGAAAGCTTTTTTGCACCCTATGAATAGGCAACCGTTCAAGTCTGATCCTAGGAGCTGGCCAGTTCTTCTCGCACTGATCTCGAGAAGACTTTCCTGTTGAGTGCAGTGGAAGCTGAAGCGTTTTCCCGTGTTCCACCCTGTGGCTACAAGCCCTGCTCTGATCTTGGATAGCAGCCTATGTGTGAATGGACCTTGCCCCATGTGGTCTCGTGCCCCCGCTGAGACCCCTCACTTTGCTTTGGAGGATTCAAACACCAGAACAGTGGAATAACCCTGCAGATTCATGGTCGATATAGCCCAACCTGTGTCCACCTGGGGTTAAGCCACAGGCATATTTTTCCCTGGCCCTTCCTGTATATGAGCCTGTATATGGGTGTTACTAATTTATGATTTGCTGCCTTGAGCACAGGTGTCAGAAATGGGAGGTTAAAATTGCACTTACATGTCCTAGATGTCTTACATGATCCTGAGCAAGTCCCTCTTATTTTTTCTCATTATATAAATGCAATCCAATAATGACAGAAATGGAGAAAATATGCATCAGGATCTGATCTCCATTTTAGCATTTACCTTTATGTGGTAATATTCTGCGAGCCTCCCCTATAGAGAGCCTTACTGCTGTCTAGTAGCCAAGGAAAACAGAAATCAAAGTTTGGAATCATCATTAAGATATTATATATATTTTTCACATTCCAAGTCAAAGAACAGTAAGATGATAAAAGTGATAATGAGATGGGGAAATTCTAGCCCGATATTTAGGTTGTGTCTGCTACCTATTTGCATACAAGAATTGAGCTTTTTCTTTTGATTCCAAACCACACTAACAGAATGAATGTAATGACTGTAACCAAACCTGTGGTTTGTTTGAATTGTCAGGGGAGAGAGGAAAAACGTCTTTGCACGGTGCAATTCTCTACCAAGAAATAATTCCTTACGTTGTTTTATGGGTGGCAGAGTTTGAAATATTTCATCTGGGAACAATTACACTCTCTCCTGTTCACGCTAGCTGACCTTGCAGGTTGTGAAACATTCATTTTAGTTTGTATTTTATTATCATCTCTCCTGAATCCATCCAGCTGCTTTGCAGCGTATTTGTCCTTCTGTCTCTGATATTTTCTGGTTTGTTTTTTAAAACAGCAACTCCCCATTGCTGCATCTGCTGTGTTACTCCTTTGCAGGTTACGTTCATGCTGCTCGACCAGAACAACAGAGAACACGTTATCGATGCATTTCGCCCGGACTTGATGTCTGCCTCATTCCAGAGACCGGTGAACGACATGAATGTTGCAAGTGGTTGTCCCATGTTCCTCCCTTTGTCCAAACTGCAGTCCCCTAAATACGCCTATGTGAAAGAAGACACACTTTTCCTTAAGTGCATCATAGAAACGCATTAGTCTTCGAAGCATGAACCTGGCAAAGCACCCGGTGAGCGTCACTAGGTTAGAAAGAGGAGCCCTCAGCCCGAGGCTGGGTCCTCATCCTCGTGCCATCGGCAGCTCTGCCGGTCCCTCTGCGCCCTGCTGCACCTCTTCAGACCCCTCCAGCCTCGTGGCATCCTTTAAACAGTTAGTTATGGTGCAGTATCAGCTTCCAAGGGGTGGGGGGAACAGAAACAAATATCTATCAAAGCTTGTCTGGGAAGCACCTGGATATTCTTTGCTGTTGCATGTGCATGGAGGCTCCCTCCCTCCTCTTCCTCTCCCTTTTGCTCTCTTTTCCTCTCCCTATTTAAATTGTTCTTTCAGGAAAAAACCAACACATCATTTTCCCAGGAATGTACCCCAGACCCTCCATCAGCAGTTTTGTGCTTAGGAACATTACGCTTTTCAGGGCTGCGTACTTCTGACAAGTGCTGTATTTATTACAACTATTCATGGTTTCTTACCACTTTATTTATTTCCTAAATAAAGCTCACTAACCTCAAACAGGGCTCGAGGGTCACTTTACCTGCGAGGCAGGGAGCAGCTTGGGGCCGCCATGGAGGCAGTTGCTGTAGGAAGGTGGCCGGGCCCGTCCTGTTGCTGCTGGAAGTCGCTGCCTTCGTACGGAGGAAGCGTCGCCCATCGAGGGTCTTCTGAACCCAAAGGCCACCCCACTTGGGTCTGTGAAGATGCGCTGGGTGCCCTGTGTACCCGGGGATGGATGTTTCGTGCAGAGGCAAATTGCTGCCTGGGGTTTAGTTGCTTTTTTGCTTTTTTTGCATGGCTTTGTGTGGCACACCGGGGCACAGCATGGGGGATTCGGCTTCACTCCCTGGGAGAAACATGAAGCAAGGAAGGAAAACAGCCTTGCTGAGCCCCTGCCAGGAGCCCTTGTTGCTCCCAGTGTTGAGGAGAGGGAAGGGAGCAGCATCCAGCCGTCTGTGCCCTTTGGTCACTTGTGACTCGGTCCCTGCGTGGGGGACTCACACGTAGCTGAGGGGCTCTGCCTGTCTGCGGGCAGCACCACCCTAGAGCAGGGCCCGGAGCCCCCCACGGGCGGGACAGAGCCCACGGGCTGAGAGCCTGGGGGAAAAAAAAGTCATTCTGGGCTGGGGCAGTTGCCCGAAGCTGCTTCCGTGGCTTTTTTTTGCCTCAGGGCCCCCGTTTGTGAAGCAGCAGCCCCAGATCCCCAGGTGGGACGAGCTGTGCGTGGGGGGATGCGGGGTGGCGGTGCCCGGGGGCACCCGGATCGGTCTCTGCTGCCGCCCGCATGCGCTCGGTCTGCGGCAGCGCCCTGGAGCAGCCAGCAGCTCCTCGCGGCTCCTTCCTGGCACCGAGCGGCGTTTCTGCCGCCACGGAGTCTCCCCGCGGCGGTTCAGAGGATCCCCCGCGGCTCTGGGAAGCGCCGGGACTGCGGGGCATTCCCAGGGCCCAGCAGGCCCAGGGCAGGCGGCAGCGACGGGAGCCGCAGGCGCCCATGGAGGGTCTGGGAGCCTCCGGGGGGCAGAGGGCTGAGCTGGCCCGGACCCTCTGCAGTTACCCCAGGGCAGATACCCCATGCAGCTACCCACGCAGGGCAGTCACTGCACATGGGGCAGTTAACACGTCCTCCGGGGGGCAGTTTGCTGCCACCCAGACGGGGCAGTTTGCAGACACCCCAAGGGACCAGTCTGAAACCACCCCACGGGGCAGAGCACCTACCCCACGTGTGTGCAGATACCCCGGAGGGGGCAGTTCGAAGCTCCCCGGGGGGCAGTCTGCAGACACCCCACGCAGGGCAGACGCTGCGAGGCGCCGGTTCGCAGTCCCCCCGGGGGCAGCTCGCACG